>PITA01009582.1:0-76594 GCA_004023965.1 Spilogale gracilis | reverse complement strand
CAGGCTCCCCGCTGAGCAGAGAGCCCGATGCAGGCCTCAATCCCAGGACCCTGAGATCATGACATGAGCCGAAGGCAGAGGCTTTAACCCACTGAGCCACCCAGGTGCCCTCCTCTTTCTTTCTTTCTTTCTTTCTTTCTTTCTTTCTTTCTTTCTTTCTTTCTTCTTTTTTTCTTTCTTCTTTTTTTCTTTCTTTCTTCTTTCTTCTTTCTTCTTTCTCTTTCTTCTTTCTTTATTTAGATTATTGATATGAGACATTTTATATATAAATTTAGTTTTATAAATTTCCTTCTTAGAACTGCTTTAGCTATGTCCCACAAATTTTGATAGCTCATATATATATATGGGTTTTTTTTTTTCTTGAAGCTACCTTTTAGATCATTGGATTATTTATAAATATGTTGCTTAGTTTTGAAATATTTGAATTTTTTTTTGTAAATACTCTCTTTTCTACTTTGTGTAAATACTCTTTTCTACTTTGATTTCTACTTTCATTCCATTGTGGTTATAGTACACACTTATATAATTTCAGTTAACTTAAATTTCTAAAGTTAATTTTATAGCTTTGTCCCTTAGGATAAGATTCATGTGCACTTAAAAATAATGTTTTTTGTTGTTGGGTGTCCTAAAACTACTGAATAGATACTGTTGGTTAATAGTGCTGTTGACTTCTATATCCTTGCACATTTTCTGTTCAACTTTTCTATAAAGTGTTGAGAGAGGAGTGTTGAAGTCTCCAAGTGGATGTATGTTTTTTGTTTCAGTTCTATTAGTGTCTGCCTCACACATTTTGTACCTACATTATTTAGTGCCTACATATCTAGGATTTCTGTGTCTCTTTGCAGCTTTGTCCTTTTATCATTACAGAATGTCACTCTTTTAGATACTTTTTTTTCTTTTTTGCTCTGAAGTCTACTTTATCTGATATTAATATATACATTCCTGCTTTCCTTTGGTTAATGTTTGTATACTATGTGTGCGTGTTTTTTTTTTTTTTTTTTTTAATACTTGGGTCATGTTTTACAATCCACTTTGCCAATTTCTGTATTTTAACATGTATCTATGCCATTTATATTTAATGTAATTATTGATATGTTAGGGTTATACTGCCATTTGATTTTTATTTTCTCTTTGTTCTCTTAGTTTTTCATATCTGTGTGTGTGTGTGTGTGTGTGTGTATGTTCACACACAGTCTACTAGTGTCATTATTTTACAAGCACAAATGAAGTATTAAAATCTTACCTCCCTTTAGATTCCTTTGCACATCCTTATTTATAATATAATTGCCTTAAATATCTCTTCAACATGCATTTAGAATCATATCAAACAGTGTTTTTTTTTGCTTTCATCATAAAAAAATGAGAAATCTCAAGAGAAAAGGGAAATCTTATTGTGTTTTCTTTATTTTTTTATCTTGTTCTTTCCTCGCTCTCAATACTTCAAGATTCCCTATTTTACAGTTTTATTTCTGTTTAGAGAAATTCCTTAAGCTGTTCTTTTATAACAGGTCTGAGAGTGATAGATTATATTAAATTTTTTTTCTAAGAATATTTTGATTTCACTTTCATTCCTGAAGGATATTTTTGCTGTGTATAGGTGTCTTGGTTGACAGAGATTTTCTTTCAACATTTGAAAAACATTATGCCACTTTATTCTGGCCTCCATCATATCTAATGATAAATCAGCTATCATTTTAATTGATTATTCTCTATATGCAAGGTGTTCCTTTAATCTGAGCACTGTCGAGATTTTTTTTCTTTGTCTTTAGCTTTTAGAACTTAATTATAATGTGTCCTTGCATGAATTTCTTTTGGTTTATCCTATCTGAGGTTTACTCAGCCTCTTGAATCTGAAAGTTTATGTCTTTTGACAAATTTGGGAAGTTTTTATTTATTATTTCTGTATAAAATTATACAGCCCTGTCATCTTTCTCCTCTTATTATTGAACTCCAATGATAAAAATGTTAGGTCTTTCATTATAGTTCCACAAATCTCTAAGACATCATTAATTTTTTCAGTCTATTTTATTTTTGCTACTCAGATTAAATAATCTTTATTGTTCTCTTTTTCACTCATTGATGATTTCCTCTGTCCCCTGCATTCCATGATTGAGGCTATTCACTGAGCTTGTATTTCAGTAATTATAGTTTTCAGTTATATTTCAGTAATTATTTTCAGTTCTAAAGTTCTATTTGGTTCTTCTTTATATCTTCTATTTCCTTGCTGGGACTTTCTATCTCTTTGTTGTGGCTTTCTTTTTTTTTTTTTTTTTTTTTTTTTTTTTTTTTTTTTTTTTTTTTTTTTTTTTTTTTTTTTTTTTTTTTTTTTTTTTTTTTTTTTTTTTTTTTTTTTTTTTTTTTTTTTTTTTTTTTTTTTTTTTTTTTAATTTGATACAAGCATGTTTGTAATTGCTCATTAATGAGATTTTACTGTGGCTGCTTTAAAATTTGTCATATAGGGACGCCTGGGTGGCTCAGTTAGTTAAGCGACTGCCTTCAGCTCAGGTCATGATCCCGGAGACCCGGGATCGAGTCCCACATCGGGCTCCCTGCTCGGCGGGAGGCCTGCTTCTCCCTCTCTCACTCCCCTTGCTTGTGTTCCCTCTCTGGCTGTGTTTCTCTCTGTCAAAAAATAATAAAAAATCTTTAAAAAAAAATTGTCATATAATTTTAACATCTCTGTGATGTCAGCATTAGCATCTCATGATTGCATTTTTTTGTTCAGTTTGCTATCTTCCTGATTTTTTATATGATGAGTGATTATTTACTGAAACATAAACATTATTGTATTTTGTTAAGTAATTTTTGATATTATTAAATCTCTCTTTTAGCTCGCTTTTTGGAACAAGCTCTGTTGACCGGAAGGAGGGACATCATCTTTTTACTGCCACATGGAGATAAAATTGCAGGTTTGCCACTCTGCTTCAAGTGACACCAAATTTGGGCATGTTCCTCATTACTTTTAAGAAGAGGTGAGAGTTTCAACTCTCCATGTAGTCTTTACTGACAGCAGTGGGAGTAGCTTTGTTACTACCAGATGATGAAGATAACACTCTCCACTCGGCCTCCTGTGTCACCATCTGAGTGGAATGGGAATGGAATCATTACAGCCAGTTATAGGTAGAAATCAATACTCCTATATGGTCTGACTGACACTGTTGGTGGTAGGTTTAGTACTGTCCAACAGGGATTAAAATTCTAGCTCCCTACCTAACCCCATCTAATCCAGCCCAGTAGGGATATGAGAGTTCCTGGTAACATCCTTAAGTGAATCCCCATTTAATCTTTGCTGGTGGCAGGGGGAGAGGGGGATGAGCAGACCAGATTTTTTTCTTCTATGTTGTTTAGCTGGAATAGAGTGGTTATTGTCTAAAGTTATCCATATTGTTAGGCTGTCCTTTTTTTCTGGTCTTTTGACTAGAGAGAGAGCAAATTTTTGTAGGGGCTATTTTTGTCTGTGCTGGCTGGTATTTTCAAATTGCTGACCTCATCAGCTCTGAGCTGGAATATAGGAGGCAAAAAGAAAACCCAGGTAACTAACCATTTCTTAGGTCTTATGTTTCTTACCTGGTTGACTTTTAATGTCTATATTTCAATATTCTTATATTTTATATATAATATCTAGTATTCTTAGTTGTACTTATTGTGATGATAACAGAAGTATTTTTACTCTATCTCCCAGAAGGAAGAAGTCTTAATAGCAAAGCTTTTAAAAATAATAGTTTAATGTACAGTTTTTCTAATTAAAAATACACAGTTCATTTGAAAGATAGCCTCACAAGTGACGGAATCACAAGAGCATTTTTGCTAATATGGTCAAGTTATCCTAGAGAACATGTTCAAATAGTACTTAAGATATTAGCATCCATACAATTTCTAGCTCCCAAAGAGCCAGAAGACTAATAATGTGTGTGTATCTCCAAGGAATACACAGGGGCAATATTTGAAGCAAACATACCCATCAAAACATTGGGGAAGATGGTAAGACAAAGCAAGAAATTATCATATGTAGGCAGACAGACAAGGGAGGAAAATTTTGCCCATAGTCTTTTACTAGTATGATACCTCAATTCATCCTGACAATAGCCCTGGAAGGTAGGTACTATTACTGACTTCCATTAAAAGAGAGATGGGGGGGTCATAGGAGCTAAGCAGTTTTCTGAAGTTTTTACAGCTAAACACTGGAGAATCCATTCTTTAAAACTTATTTTTCTGACTAGATAGTCTAGACTTAGCTATTAGAGATGAGAGATGCTAAGTGAAGTAACTGAAATTAGTTTTTCATATGAGGACATGTAGCCATGATATCTAAGAGTCACAATAATATCTCAGTTGAAATGATGTGCTAAGGTAGTAATTCAAAAAGTAGTTGGGTGTTTCCAATAGATGAGATGAACCTAAGTAAGCTGAATTCCAGCACAAATGCTCTGTAGTTGCTGGAAGAGAAGCAAAGTTGTAGCACCAGAAATATAGTCAAGAAAAGGAAAGTCTGAGTGCATAGATTAGAGTCAGGGTGAAGATTTCTGGGCCCATTTTAAGGGACTTGATGAGAATGTAGGGAGTGAACACACAACTCACAGGAAGAGAGAATGACTGCCTAGGCAATGGGAACATTGACTCTTAATGTTCACATTGATAATAATGGTTACCAGTTATAGAGTGCCTGACATAGATACACATAGAGCAAAAGCTCAAACTTGGAATAAGTGTGCTGGGATGACTTATGACAATGGAGCACCTTAAAAGGATATACATGGGATCGCACATTTACCAAAGTCTTTAGAATCATTGTTAGGAAGGATAACTTTGTAAAAAATTCATGAGTAAGATAATTAGAATTTTATGTACTTCCTCCTTCAAGTCAGAATTGGTCTAGAAAACAGGGTGAAATTGAAATAGACCAGTGATCTTTGAGGATCGAAATAAAGAATTTAGACATGAATGAAACCTTTTACCTTCACTAGGGACACGACACATTCCAAATCCAAGAGGGGAAAAATCAAGAGAAGATAATATCCCTACAGCCTATCTATCCAGCTGCCTGGGTGGCTCAGTTGGTTACGCGACTGCCTTCGGCTCAGGTCATGATCCTGGAGATCCAGGATCGAGTCCCACATCGGGCTCCCTGCTAGGTGGGAAGACTGCTTCTCCTTCTCTTGCTCCCCCTGCTTGTGTTCCCTTTCTGGCTGTGTTTCTTTCTGTCAAATAAATAAAATCTTAAAAAAAATCCATCTATCCATCCATCAACCATTCATTCATCCATTCATTCAACAATTAATTATTGAATGTCTGATCTATACCTGGAGTCATGTTAAGTCCTTCATATACTGAAAAAAAAAGGGGCCTGATTTCTGTTTTTTGGGGGCTTACTATCTAACAACAGAAAACACTTAACACGATGTATTGATTAATCATAAGGAACACATGCAACAGTGGACTGGCTGTTTAAATACAGAGGTGTTCTTTGCTCTAAAGGTTGTAATGGAAATGTAGCAGAGATGTATAATCTCACTTAGGGAAATAGAAACAACTTCCCAGAAGAAGTGACCTTTAAGCTGAAGTCTTGATTCTGAATGAGATGAAGAGAGTAAGAGTTAAGAAAGTTCCGGTCACAGTGAATAGCCTATGCAAAAGCCCTGAGCCTGCAAGTTGCACCACACACTAAAGAAGCTGGAAGGCCAAGGTAACTGGAATCTAGATAGGACAGCATCTCACCCTTGGGACTGTAAAGGGAGGAGAGAAAGTCTTAGAGGTGGAACATAAGTTATACAGGCTGCATGGGCACCCTGGGAAGTGTCTGTGAATTAGCTAGCTCAGTTTAGTTACGTTATGGGCGACAGGAACCTCTCTCTAAGGCTCTGCCCCCTTTTTCTGTATTTGTATTAAGCACAAGGGTGAAGATGTGAAAGGTGCTCTTCTTATATCTTGAAAACCTCATCTTGTCCACAGCAGGAGTTTTCAAATGGGTGTGAGTTGGTATTTGGAGAGAAATACTCACTCTGCCCTTGTGAAGAGTTATCCAGGAGCAATGGAAGTTATTTCTGTGTCAGCTCCCTGGATCAGAGGCAGCTAGGCAGCCAGGATACGCATCGCCTGGTCCAGGTCGTCATGTAGCTGATGAAAAGGGGGTTGGAACTCTGCCAGCTACAAGACCTAGTACTGAGGAGCCAAAGGATGTGTTTTAAGCTACTTTGAAATCTATGGATTTTTTTTTCCCCTTTGAAGCTCATTATGGCACAGAGCTAACCACTAGTAATCCCACTGAAGTCTAATACCAAAGAGCAGGAGAGAGGTGTAATTTTCCAGCCAATTCAAGAATCCTGCTCTACTGAAACCCACCCCATTGTAAAACTATGAAATAGTATATATCATGTATTCCTTGCCCAATTATATTCAGAAGTGTTCTTGTAGGGTTTTGTTTGTTTGTGTAAAAGATGGGTGTTATAACTTTAATAGAGTAACTACCAGCCCTGGGTAGGTAGAAAAATTAAATGCATAAGGTTATTTAATTCATTTAATAAATATTTACTGACCCTAACTATCTGTGGGGCATATGTCTACATACAAGAGATTAGTGGGAAAAGAGATACATAAGTTCATATTTATGTAGTGTTCATAATCTAAAGAGTTTTGAGACAGTAACCAAGAAACAAAGAAAAAAGAAGTAAAGAAAGAAAGAGAGGGAAAAAAACAGAAAAGAAAAAGAAAAAAGGGTAAAGACGAAAGGAAGAAGGAAGGAACTTTCAGGCAGCCATAGCTAGTAGGGAAATTAAAAGGTAATGTTATAAACCATGCTTAGGATGTGCCTGGTTAACTATTGCTTTGTTATATGCTACTCGAAAATTTAGGAGCTTAAAACAATATCATGTTTCATTTATAATTGTTTAAAAGATTTTATTTATTTGTTTGATAGAGAGATGGGGAGAAAGGGAACACAAGCAGGGGGAAGGGCAGAGGGAGAAGCAGGCTTCCCGCTGAGCCAGGAGCCTGATGCGGGGCTCAATCCCAGGACACTGGGATCATGACCTGAGCTGAAGGTAGACAATGACTGAGCCACCCAGGTGCCCCTTTATTTACAATTTTTGTGAGCTGATAATTCTTGAAGGATTCAGCTGGGTGTTTGTGATCCATACAGAGGCAGTAGGGACAGGAAGATCTACTTCCAAGCACAGCTTTTTTATTCACATACTTAGCACCTCAGAAGTCCCTGTCTTTATTTCCTCTCTCCTCCTACCCTCCTTTCCTCTTTATAGTCACATATCACACTTGATCCTCCAAGGTCCTTCCATGTGGCTTGGGATCTTTAAAGTATGAGGGTAAAGGGGAATCACACTAATTACATGGACACTCACTTCTACATGTGAGTGAAAATTGTAAGTTTCTTCAGGCCAGAGCCCTGAGCACTATTTCTGCTATATCCTCTTCCTATGAACAGCTGCAGAACTCATCTGGACTCAGGGAGATGTTACATGGACCCCACCTCAGAGGGGGGAAATTGCCAACATATAGGTGGCCATCTTTAATGTACCACAGAGTCTCTGACAAAATATTGAGTCATGGAAGATAGCTTTCCTCAGGAGGAAACCTTTGAACCAAGTCCTAAATGACAAGAAGAAACTAAAATGCTAACTTTTGAAAGCAGAGAATACTGGGCAGAGGGAATAGCAAGTACAAAGTCCTGCAGGATAAACGATTGACATATTTGAGAAAAGAGTGAAGGCTTATGTGGCCGAAGCTTGAAGATGGAAAGACACATTAGGGAGAAGAGATAGCAAAAGTAGAGTCAATAGGCCATGGGCAGGAATTTGGATACTATTCTTAGCGAGAGGGAAGGTTTTGGAAGCTTTTGAAATTAGCATGAAGTGATTTACATATTTAAAGGATTATAGAGGTTCAAAATAGCAGCTGGAAGAACACTTAGGAGACTATTACAGTAATCCAAGTGTGAGAGGATGAATGGCTTTGGCTGGGTTGATTTCAGTGAGGATGGATTTAAGGTGAACATAGATATAGGTACAGGTATGTGTTTAGGGATAGGTGTAGGTGTAGATATGGATATAGCTTTAGAGACAGATTTAGAAGTAGACCTATACAGATACAGATTTAAATATATGATAAAATGTAGGTATATGTGTGCATTTAGAAATCAATATAAAGATATAATTTTAGACAGAGATAGAGTTTTGCATATACAAATTGACATAGATTTAAAGATACAATATAGAGATAAAGATATACAGATATATTTAGATAGAGATAGATATCAATATTGAAGTAGATATGAATTTAGATAGACAAAGACACAAACAGAGATATGGATACATTTGAGATGAAGATAACAGAATTCACCAATAGATTAAGGAAGAAAGAGACAGTACAAAAGAAACCAATGATTATTTGAGCACTGGATGCAGAGCAATGCTGTTTACTGAGTTATAAAAAAAACTGGCCTATGGAAATTATTCCACTACGGAGGTAAAATGGACCCAAGAAAACTTGTGAAATTCAGGAGCACTTGAGAGGTAAATGTCACATCTGTGTAGATACCCACTGATTTTTTTCCCTCTTCTCTCTCTCATGAATGCCCTTCCTTGCCACTATTTCTCACACTAGTATTTCTCACATCTGGAATATTGTGAATGGAAGAGCATTATAGATTTTGGAGCACGAGAGGACTTAAATACAAGGTATTTAAATCCAATGGCTGCCATGTAAGGGCTGTGGACTATGGGCAAATTAGCTCATTTCTTTAAGCTTCAGTTTCTTCTACTTTAAAATAGGAATGACTACCTATTTCACAGGGCTACTATAAGAATTAAAAGTAAAAAAAAAAATGTAATATGCATTTAGTCCTGTATCTAACACATGCACTTACACTATGGAAATAAACTGAGTGGTTGGTCTATATGACCCCACCAACAACTTCCAAGGACATGGATGCAAGTGTTCCCTCTCTGATGTACTCTCCTTTACCTTTCTATTACTATGACTAATATGTGATAAAATTATGTCCTTTGGAGTCGGAACCCAAATCCTGGGTTTAAATCTCATCTCAACAAGTTTATATATTAACTAATCCAGAAAAATGCAAGATATGATACTCGACATTAGTGATTTCTAAATATTGGTAGTGTTTAAGTAAATATTGGGCAGCTACCAGATTATATATCATTATTTCTCAATTTTTTTCTGCTCAGTAGAATTCAAAGGGATTGTTAAAAATTATAAATTCACAGCAACCCACTCCTGTCCCAGACCTACTGGTAGATTCCCCAGGTGCACCCCTTAGGAGCCTAAACATTTAGCAAGAACATATTTGCTTCTTGTAATTAAGCAAGGTTAGAGAACATGAGTATATTTGGTACTAACAATTTTGTGCTGAAGATGTGGAGAAAGCAGTGAAGAAGTTTTAACAGGGAAACAGTCTTTTGGACAGATTTGCTGGTGGCTGAGTGTAGCAGTCAAGATGGAAAGGAGGCAATGATTTGTATGATATTAGGTGAGAAAATGGAGTTGGACTTAGGTCAATGCTATATTTATGGGCTGAAACTTCTGTTTGGGAAAAATCAGATGGATAATGGTGACTTGTACTGAAATAGAAGCTAAAGGAAAAAGCTAGACTTTAGAGTAGAGGTGTGTGTGTGTGTGTGTGTGTGTGTGTGTGTGTGATTTCTAAAGCTGGGTGAGCAACTAGTTTATGAAGGAGAAGGAAGAGTTCAGTTGAGGATATTAAATTTGAAGTGTGTATGAAATATTTAGTACCGGTATGGAAAGAGAGAAAAAGAGGGATGCAGGTAGACTCCACCACCCCCCTGGAATTCTAATATGTAAAAAAAAAAAGAGAAGAATCCGTAAAGGAAGTTGTGAAACAATGACCAATGATGTAGAAGGGAATCTAGGGATGAATAATGATGTTAGAGAAAAATAAATTAGAGAGAATTTCCAAAAGAAGATGATCAGAGCATAAAATTTTGCCAAAGTCAAATAGGAATAGAACCCAAAATGCTCATTGCATTTATAAATAAGGAAATCACTAATGACATTTGCTGGTGAAATTTCAATAGGTAGATGATGATAGAAGTCTGCTTATAATGAGCTGCAATATGTGTGAAATAAAGATACAAATACCTATGATGTTCACTTTTTCATCTATAATGATACCTTCTTTGAAGGGATGATATGAGGATTATGAGATAGTAGACTTCTAATACTCAAAATACAGTACATACCTAAAATTATCTTGAAAAAATTTTTTCAACATTATAAATACAAGACCAGGAATTCCATATTAATTCAGTAAAACTCAGTTCAACTTATTGGGTTAAAAGCAAAAGCATATTCCATTAATTAATATTGGTAAAGATAATGTCTCATTTTTATAATTGTTTATTAATGATAAAGCCATAAGACAATGCTTTTGAACACATAAAATTCATAAAATTAATCTAAATACAATATGCTAAAATCTATAAAAATAGATAATAGTTACTCTGATAGTCTGTGGGAGAAATAATGCCCTTTAAAAAACTATATGTATGCAAGACTGATATAAGGTAATCAGTTTATATTCATAAGTTAATTCTGTACTCTAATCCAGCATTGCAGTGATGTTCATTATATCATATTGCCAGGGAGGAAAATACTGTAAGATAAATTTTTACTTGTTAGATAATTAATTCATTTTGCCCACAATTTTGAATGAATTCTGTGAATAAAGCATGTCATAGGAATATTATACATCTTTTCTTAAAGTTTACAATAACTGAGAAGTAGGGGGGTCTTATTCCTCTTTTGCAGATGATAAATTGAAAGTTCATAGAGAATAAGAGTGCTGCCCAGGACCCAGAGCTATTCAGTAACAATACTAAACTTAGTCTTTGACTATTTAATCCTAAGCAAACTAGGATGTCTGTGAAACTCTATCCTAAGAAGCAAAGCATTGAGTTACCATTATGGTCTACCTTCCTAAACAAATATCTGGTGATTATATACTTTGGGCATAGTACTCTATAAAACTTGTACATATCAATGGATACAAGCTATTGTCTTTTGTTCAATTAAAGATGAATGAAATAATTATACACAGGTTCAAAAGACTCACCGGTATTAGGAATTACTGTTAGTACATGCATACAATCGAATGAAAGTTGTATCTATCTTTAACTTCAACAGTTTGAAAAATGAAGATTTTAATATAGGACCCAGCTTTTCTCTTAAGCATTGCCGTCTGCAGAGTTGGCACTTGAATTGTTTATAGGGATTAAGAAGTTGGGAAAGATCATAAATTACTGTGATACCTAGACCCTAGGCAATCTATGGAGCCAAGACTGCAAAATATTACCTTCCATTATGCCTGGCATTCAAGTGGCAAGAACTGTGTGTTGTCAGTGAAATGAATGAATTTACTTTAGAATATTTCAACATACCCTTCTATGCTATACTGTTATGGGTTTGTTAATTGGTTAAGCTATAACCCACATGCAGATGGCTGCTCTAATCAGGCATTCACACTCCAGGGGTGTCTAGCTAGCATTCTAATTAAAAAAAAAATCTAGAATGGGCTTCTGTTCACCATATCTAAATTAATAATAATGCTTTACTAAGTGGGTTGGTGATTGTCAAAAAAGAAAAAAAAAGTTGTCAAAATTAATATCCTATTAAATACCAGGATTAATATTAGAAATGAGTTCTCACTGGTGAAAATATTAAAAATATGTGGATGGACAAAAATATTTAGAAAAATTCTAATTCTTACATTAAGAGGGCATAGAAATCAAGGCTTCACTTTAAGGAACAGCTCCTAAAGTTCTTGTGTCAGGCCATTCATTGGTTAGGAAATTTCTGGTTGCCTGATATAGACCATAAAGACCACCAAGTCCTATCTCTGGCCTGTTACATTTATCTTAAGTGAATATTTTATGCAAGGTGATGGTCAGAGTATCTAGCAGAACAGAGAGCTGGAACTTTATCAGATTTACTGAAACAATCATATGGACTTTCAAAGCCTGCTTCCAAGTAAATGCTTAACAAACAAACCCAATAGTTTATGTGAGAGATATCAATCTGAAACTTACTTTTATTTTATATTATTATATATTATTATAATCACATAGTATGCTTATACTTGCTATACTTATTAGTCAGCCTCCTCAAACTTCTTGTTTGGCCTGTTTTACACTAGCAAAGATCTACATGTTACACATGTCTAAAGTGGTTGAAGGCCACGTTTGTAATGCCAATGCACATGGACCAAAACATAGTGGGAAGAGACATTTTGGATTATTGAGATGCATAGATTCCTATAATGAACATAATCATCATCATCATGCAGGAATGGGAAAAGGGTGGGGTTCAACAAGCTCGCCCTCCATGTCCCCATTCTCTTTCCTTCGTATTTCACCTAGAATCACCTTGTGGGGTGCCTAGGTGTGTCAGTTATTGAGTGCCTGCCTTTGGCTTAGATCATGATCCCAAAATCCCAGGATTGAGCCTTGCATTGAGCTCCCTGCTCAGCGGGAGGTCTGTTTCTCCCTCTCTCACTCCCCCTGCTTGGGTCCCCTCTCTAGCTGTGTTTCTCTCTGTCAAATAAATAAATCAAAAGAAAGAAAGAAAGAAAGAAAGAAAGAAAGAAAGAAAGAAAGAAAGAAAGAAAGAAAGAAAGAATAAAGAAAGAGATTCATCTTGAACATTCCCATGAAAACAAGTTCAGTGTTCCCAGGGAACAGTACCACAACCACTAATGTACCTTTCTGATATAAAAACTTATTACAATAGCTCCATAGCTCCATATAAAATATCTATTGAATATAAATTAATATGCAAGTCTGAGGTGCCATGTTTGGTGTAATAATTATTAATGGATTTTAACAAAAAGTATGGCCACATATGTTATGATACCTCATATCTATTTGACATTACATTCATAGCCCAATTTGGAAAATTGACAGGGTATTAAATTTCTTTTTTTTATACTCTGGATCAGCACAAAGTTTTGGCTTAACTCAGAAGAAATATAGTCATATAATATTTAAATAATATGCCCCACTCCATCTACTGGGAACAGCAATCATTATTTTGGAAAAAATATTTGTACTCAAACAGAAGTTATTCCATAACATTTAAAGGAGAAACATGATGGAACATAGTCCATTACTGAATCCATTCTAAAAATGTTTGATTGGAGCACCTGTTAATTCTCTGTCTTTAATTTTGCATATGGATAGCACATTCAGTGCCAAGGCAACTCAAAGTTTCATTTTTGCAAGATGGAATCAATATTAATGATTGAATGGGACAAGTTCATCTGTCTACCCAATATTGAAATATGACTGGTGTGGTGAAACTGCATCTAGTTGGAGGGAACAGAGACATTTGATAGCAAAGTAAGTGGAATCTTGCCAAAGACTTTTTTCCCCCATCCTGTTTCTCAGTGATATCTGGACCAGAACCAATGTAAGAACTATCATGTTTCTGGAATGTTCCAAGGTCACTATTCTGTGAGTTGCTTTTGCTGTCCTCCTTAGACACATGTTTATGCTCATATTTGAATGAGGCACATCTGTAAAATAAGTTTTTTTAATAGGCAGTTGTGCATTTTAAAGCAAAATTATATAATTTAATAGGTTGGGGGAGGTGAGATAATTTTTCACAAGGCACTGCTCCAAATTCCTCTAGTCTTACAAACTACTTCTTCCTCATTTAGTATGTATTCTTGACAGAGCCCAAGGTTAACCCCCAGGCATAATACACATTTTTAGGAAAAAGGTTTGCATCCTCCAATGCAGATTTGCATCAAGATTTTTTGTTTTTCAGGGTTTTCTACCTGCAAAAAAATATTTCTTAAACTATTGCATTGAAAGTCTTTGACATAGCAGCACGCAAAAATGGTGAATGCAGGCATGGGCACAGTGGATAGGTAAATATATCTCACCTCAGTGGACGCTTTGATATTTAGGTTTTCAGTGATCTGTTAAATGCTCTGCCCATTTTAAAAGCTGTTTGCAGGCAATTCATGTAAGATGGCATAACAAGCAATGGCTTGGCTTTCCAAAACATGTATTTAACAAATTCAGTTTTGCTTCAGTTTGTTACTTTGGCATATTATATTTTTATCTCTTCAAGATTTGAAAACTTTCTTCAGTTGCTTTCCAATCTTTCCTACAAAAGAGTAACAAATGCCATCTTTCTTGGTAATTTTTGAAGAGTATTCTCAAAACAGGATTATCAGAATTCCTTTTCCTACTATAGAATTCTGAATCAGCAAAATTTGCAGCTTTGCTGCATACTTAAAATGTTGGCAAGAATCTAGTGTAATATTACTCTTGTGTTTTTTGTTTGTTTGTTTTTTAATCAGTAGGGTCTTCAGAATATGGCCAGTGCATAGAAGAAAAGAATCTATCGTCCTGAAACACTCCAATGCCTGCTGCTTTTCTGTTGTTTTGCCACTGTATTTCAAGAAGACATAATTAATGACTTTGAATTATAGTAGCCTGGTGACTTGTCAGTGACAGATAGATATGATGGGCTCCTGAACTGGCCCAGTCTTCACAATTCCTCAGTATTGGTTTCTTCTTAACCATTCATAATCAAGATTCAACGGTCTTTTCGATACTCTTAAATCTCTAGATAACCTCTTTAAGATAGACAGCTGTTGGAAATTGGGAGAGGATATTGCCATTTGGTGGAAACTACAATTTCTTTGATGAATGAAAGAAAGCGTAGCTTCAAGGCATCTGGGGAAACAACTCAAACACAAAGGAAAACAAGAACCAATCTAAAATCATCTTCCTTTGTTTCATAACTGAAATTCCTTCTTTTGCTGAAGTAGTAGTGTTCACCTCTCAACAGAACTTCCTCAAAAAATCCTGGTGCCCTTGTTGTCTGTGTACATATGTGTGTACATATACATGTATGTATGTGTTTGTGCGTGTGAATGTATGTGTTTGACCTCTCATTTTTCCTCTTACTCCTGGTCTCTAACTACAATGGTCAATACTTTGAGCTGCTTTCACAGTTTTTGTTCTCTGAAGGTGGAAAGAATCACTGAAGAAAGTGTCAAACTGCTGCAGAATTTAATGTTCTGGCTGCTCAGCATCCATGGGTATGTTCCAAAAACCCTCATATTTTCTTTCATGGAATAACTCTCCATTGATTGCAGTCTTGATGGGACTCTGAATAATACATTCTGCCACTAGGAGCTGAAAGAATCATTGAAGACACTACAGGCTCCTCTGACTGCATCTTTTCTCTCCAACTAAATATGGCCAATAGATAGGTTGGCATAAAGCTTATGCTCAACCAATCAGATTCATTCTCCTGGAACTTCAAATCTCTGCAAGCAAGATATAAGATATGAAAACATGACTGGTGTCCATTTACCCTAACTGGTACCCTGATATCTGGGCTCCACAGTTTTTCCTGCCCTGATTGTTCTTGTTCTGTTTGAAACTGTGCATGTGTGGTCTAGTTTCTGGTCAATATACTGATTTTTCAAGCTACCCAGTATATTTCTAATAAATTTACTTCTGTTGAAATCACATGTTATAGATTTTTATTATTTGCAACAAAGAACAAGCAAAGAAACAAATCAAAACAACAACAAAAAACCCTAAAGGATATATCCATCATAAACCCTTTCTGGCACAAGGTAGGGTATAAATAAATACAATAATTAAGTATAAAAACAAGCTTTGGGCACAATACATTTCTTCAGGTGCTGGGGCTGTTATTAATTCTGGATATTCCTTATAGGTTGACTAGAAAGAAAGTTTCAAATAGCATGTAGCGTTACACAGTAAGAGTTTCAAACAAAATGTAGTAAGTACCTACTATATGTCATATTTCATATGAAAATTGATATGAGAGATAAAATAATGAAGAAAGCACCTGTGAGCAGCTTTTAATCTAGCCTATGAAACAAACATGAGAGGATGACGTACAAATAATACTGCAACCCTGTACTGTACAGTCCTCTGGTATGAAACACTATTCTACTTCATGTCAGCTTTGACCTAGTATATCTCATTACCTGGACAGATTCTACCCACATTATGCATCTATTAACTAATATAGATTTTCTCAAAGACATGTTAAGGAGGAATATGAAGGAATATATATTGCATACCTCCAAAATCAGCCTCACTTATGCATTTTCCACTTGTCTCCTTTCTTGAGCCTCTTTTTTGACCTTTCTCTGGGCAATGTTTTGTCCTTTCCATGTCTTGCCAGCAAATGTCTTCCTTGACACTTCCCTTCCTCTCACCCAAAACTTTCTTTTTCCTACGGAAAAATCATTACTCCTCCATATTTGCTTTAACATCATCCTTCTCAACTAACCAAGGATCTTGTAGTAACAGGACCCACTATCCTTAGCAGATAATAATGAGCTCCAAATGAAGGCTTTTGATAAAAGTGACAATATCTAATCTGGTCCCAATCTGTACCTAAAATCTGCCAATTAACATTTTCTATGCAAGTCTTATATCTTCTTTGAGTTTTATTTTTTCCAGCTCAACTCATACTTATTTCCTTCCACGCCTTTTGTGAAGATAAGCTATGTTCTTTGTACAACGTCCTATATTATAGATACATAAAAAAATAAAATGCCATCTAGGTGGTGGTTTGACAAGATCACCTTCAGTTATCTTATGATAAAATGCCTTCTGTTACATGAATTATTACATGGCGGAAACCCAAGTGTTGGTAAGTAAATGACTGGAGGTTATCTATGCTTTCATCATCAAAAGTTCAAAACAACAACTTTAGCTTCATGAAGTTCGGTACTTTCACAGCACTGATGAATAACATGATATTCTAATTCAAAAATATTGACTTGGCTCATGCTATGCTATAATTGAATACTCCTACCCACAATTGCCTTTCCCTGTGTGAACTGAGTTTTACTTGAGTAGAACTGAGTCTAGAAAGATGAGATCAGGGCCAGAGAGAAGCAAACAAATTAAATGCTGAAAATACTCCATTACAATAAGACTTTCCCAAAACACACACACACACACACACACACACACACACACACACACACCTTTCTTTTCAGAATACCTGCTCGCCTGGGGGCCTTTTTCCAGTTGATTGTAATGAGAGGCGTGTTTATATTCTTTCTATAACTTACCCTCTACTGTGAAGTGTTGACTTCCTCAAGAACCAATCAAACATTAACATAAGATATACTTTTTTTTTTAATATTTTATTTATTTGACAGAAAGAAACACAGCTAGAGAGAGAACACAAGCAGGAGGAGTGAGAAAGAAAGAATCAGGCTTCCCACTGAGCAGGGAGTCCAATGCGGGGTTTCATCCAGGGACTCTGAGTTCATGACCTGAGCTGAAGGCAGATGTTTAACAACTGAGCCAGCCAGGTGTCCCTAACATAAGAAGTACTTAAAATTCATTTGAAGATGGAAAAGAGGCAAGATGGCAGAGAAGTAGGAGACCCTGTTTCAATGGGTTTCCTGAAGTGAGCTAAATATCTACCAGAATACTCTGAATACCCATGAAATCAGCCAGAGATGTAAGACTACACACTTCTGGATCTCTACAGGGCAGAGGAACATCATCAAGAGGTAAAGCAGAGTGGGAGTGCTCAGACTGATTTTAGAGGATGAATAGAAGGGGAAGGGAGCCACCAGAAGCCACCCATTGGAAGGCAATACCCCAATACAAAAGTGCTCTGTGCTTGGGGACCAGCATCAATGTGGAGTCTGGTTAAAAGCACTCAAAAACAAAGGGTCTGGTGGAATCTGATGGTCTTGGGCATGGACCTAACGTTGTGTTCTCTGGATGGCCATAGCTGACGCCCACCCACACCCGAGTGAGCCTGGCAGGGACTCCCTGAGTGTCCAGCTTTCTGCTACTTGCAACTCAGCTGGGCATGGGTGCACCCCTACCTGCACTGGACCCCCTTGTCCTGGAGCCTTCTGCAGGACATGCAGGATTGCCAGGTCTTAGAGCATCCAGTGAGGGAGTGAGCTCCAGACAGCAGTTCTGAAATAGTAGGCTTGTCCAAACCAATATTGCTGGTAGTTTCTGTGGCACGGGGGTGTAGAGAGAGGCTGGGGCCTTTGGAGACCATTGTGGCAGAGACTTGGGGTGCATGCCACCTGTGAGAGGTGGTGGTGTGCAGAGGAATTCTGTGTGTTCTGGATCTTCCAGAGGGGAGCAGACTGAGGCTTCTCTCTGACAAGGGGGTCTGCAAGCAGACTTTTACTTTGCTCTGACTCTCCAAAAAGCTGCAAAAAGCCACAAAAGAACAAAAACCTCCAGAGAACAAAAGCCTGAAAAACCAGTTTCCATAGAGCCCAGCCCCTTGATAGGGCAGTGAGACTCAACCCAAGCAAGATTGACTGAAAAACAACATGGCAGGCCCCTCCTCCAGAAGGCAAGCCAAAAGAAACAAGAGGACAGTGACCAAAGGGTCTCCATAAAACTGTAAAACCACAACATCTGGGAAAAAAAAAAAACAGCATATTGAGCTCCCAGTACTGCTCAAACCTGTATAATTTACAGATACAGCTTTTCTTTTCATTTTTTAAAAATTTCTTTTCATCTTTTAAAAATTTCTTTTCATTTTTTAAGGTTCTCTTTATTTTTATTTTTTTTTAAAGATTTTATTTATTTGTTTGACAGAGAGAAACACAGTGAAAGAGGGAACACAAGCAGAGGGAGTGAGAGAGGGAGAAGCAGGCTTCCCACCAGAGCAGGGAGCCCGACGTGGGGCTCGATCCCGGGTCTCCAGGATCATGACCTGAGCTGAAGGCAGTCGCTTAACAAACTGAGCCACCCAGGCGCCCCTAAGGTTCTTTTTTTAATTTTAAAATCATTTTCATGATTCTTGTTCTTTTTTTAGCCTACATATTATAACTTGATCTTTAATACAACATTCCATAATAACTTTTTAACTTAAACTTTTTTCATACATATACCTGTGTTTCTTTCTTTATTTCTTTCCTTTTTAAAAAAATATATAGATATCAAGGTAATCCTACTTTCCTATTCAATACTACCCCTATATATAAACCAGTTTTAATTTCCCTATATCTCTAGAAAGATGAGTCCTCTAACAAAAATAACAAGATATACTCAGGAGGAACCAAAATACTTTCCTCGTCCACATCAAGGATTTGTAACCACCTTCCCATCTTATTCTTCTGTCAGTGTTTCTGTGTATTTGTTTTTGCATTTGTACTACCTAAATCT
This sequence comes from Spilogale gracilis, assembly GCA_004023965.1. Lineage (NCBI taxonomy): Eukaryota > Metazoa > Chordata > Mammalia > Carnivora > Mephitidae > Spilogale > Spilogale gracilis. Next base: position 57,383 of record PITA01009582.1, on the reverse strand, counting down.
TATTCTTGGGGGTCATTTGGGCTGGTTTTACTTTTTTTATCCTTTCTTTTACTTTTGATGGTCTTTTTGTTTATTCTCTTTTGTTTTGGTGTCATATAAATCCTACATTTGGGGGGCTCATTTTGGCTGGGTTTTTTCTTTCTTTTTTCTCTTTTTCTTTTTCTTTTTCCTCTCTTCTTTCTTTTTGATGGTGACTTATGATTGCAGAAGGCATATTGCCTGGATCATGGTTGATGTATTAAGCTATACATCCCCTCAACCACCCCTCACCAAAATGACTTGGAGGAGGAACACCCAACAAGAAAAACTCAGAGACTGCAACCTCTGTCACAGAACTACTGGATATGGACATAAACAATATGACAGAAATGGAATTCAGGGTAACAATTATCCAAGCAATGGCTAAGTTGGAAAAGACCATTAGTGGCAACATAGAATCTCTAAGGACAGAAGTGAGAGCCAAACTGGCAGAGGTCAAAGATGCTATCAATGAGATCCAGTCTAATCCAAATATTCTAACAGCTAAGGTAAATGAAGCAGAAGATTGCATTAGTTATCTAGAAGACAGATTGATTGAGAAGGAGGCATCTTGGAACAAACAGTTAAATTCCATGAAAATAGAATTAGGGAAATAAATGATGTCATGAAATGCTTCAATATCAGAATTATTGGGATTGCCAAGGGGGGGGAGAGAGAGAGAGAGAGAGAGAGAGAGAGAGAGAGAGAGAGAAGACTAGAAGATATATTTGAACAAATCCTGGATGAAAATTTCTGTAATCTGGGGAATGAAACAAGTGTTCATATTCTAGAGGCAGAGAGGACACCTCCCAAGATCAACGAGGCTAGAAAAACCTCCAGGCACATAATTGTGAAATTCAAGAATCACAAATTCAAAGAATATGTCTTAAGGGCAGCTAGGGGAAAGAGATCCCTTATGTACAGAGGGAGGACCATCAGAATAACATCACACCAGTCCACAGAAAACTGGCAAGCCAGAAACAGCTGGCAAGACATATTCATGGCACTAAATGGAAAAAATATGCAACCAAGGATACCGTATCCAGCAAGGCTAACTTTCAAAATGGATGGAGAGATAAAGCACTTCTAGGACTGGCAAGGTCTAAAAGATTATGTGACCACGAAGCCAGCACTACAAAAAATATTTTTTATTATTTTTTTCTTTTTTAAAATACTTATAAGAAATATTAAGGTGTTCTATAAAAGAGGAAAGAACTCAAGAGTGACACAGAACAGAAATTTACAGACTCAGTCTATAGAAACAAGGACTTCACAGGCAACATTATGTCAATAAAAATGTATCTTTCAATAATCACTCTCAACGTGAATGGCCTAAATGCTCCCATAAAATGGCATAGGGTTGCAGAATGGATAAAAAGACAGGACTCATCCGTATGCTGTCTACAAGACATACATTTTGAATCTAAAGATATATCCAGACTGAGAGTAAGGGGGTGGAGAATCATCTTTCATGCCAGTGGGCCTCAGAATGAAACCAGGGTAATGATTCTCATATCAGACAAATTATATTTTAATCTAAAGACTGTAGTCAGAGATACAGAAGGATACTACATCATTCCTAAAGGGTCTATCCACCAAGATGATCTAACAATTGTAAGTACATCTGCAATTATGCCTCCAAATGAGAGAAGCCAACTACATAAGCCAACTGTTAAGCAAAATAAAGGGTCATATTGATACAAAGACATTAATTGTAGGGGATCTTAACATGCCACTCTCAGCAACAGACAGATCATTGAAAGAGAAAATCAACAAAGAAACAGTAGTTTTGAATGATACATTGGACTAGATGGAGCTCATAGATATATTCAGAATATTCCACCCTAAAACAACAGAATACTCATTCTTCTCAAGTGCATATGGAACTTTCTTCAGAATAAACCACATACTAGGTCACAAATAAGGGCTCAACCTATACCAAAAGACTGATATTATTCTCTGCATATTTTCTGACCACAATGTCTTGAAACTGGAACTCAACCACAAGAAAAAGTTTGGAAGGAATTTAAGCACTTGGAAGCTAAAGACTATCCTGCTTGGGAATCTTTGGATCAACCAGGAAATCAAAGAAGAACTTAAAACATTTCATGGAAACCAAATATTGATGAAGATACATTGATCCATTCCTGATTAAAATCTTCAAAGTATAGGGATAGAGGGAACATTCCTCAACCTCATAAAATCTATCTATGAAAAACCCACAGTGAATACCATTCTCAGTGGGTAAAAGATGACAGCCTTCCCAATGAGATTGGGAACATGACAAAGATGCCCACTCTCACCATTATTGTTCAACATAGTGTTAGAAGTCCTAGCAACAGCAATCAGACAACAAAAAGAAATGAAAGTATTCAAATGGGCAAAGAAGAAGTCAAACTTCTTCTTCCTCTCTCTCTTCACAGATGACATGATACTTTATATGGAAAACCCAGAAGACTCTACCTCCAAACTACTAGAACTCATAAAACAATTCAGTAATGTGGCATGATACAATATCAATGCACAGAAATCCATTGCATTTTATACACTAAAAATAAAATATAGAAAAGGAAATTAGAGAATTGATTCCATTTACTATAGCACCAAAACCCATAAGATACCTTGGAATAAACCTAACCAAAGAAGTAAAGGATCTATACTGAGGAACTACAGAATACTCATGAAAGAAACTGAAGAAGACACAAAAAGATGGAAAAGCATTCCATGCTCATGGATTGGAAGAATAAACATTGTTAAAATGTCTATGCTACCCAGAGCAATCTATACTTTCAATGCCATCCTGATCAAAATTCCACCAGCATTTTTCAAAGTGCTGGAACAAACAATCCTAGAATTTGTATGAAACCAGAAAAGACCCCAAATTGCTAAGGAAGTGTTGAAAAAGAAAAACAAAGCTGGGGGCATCATGTTACCTGATTTCAAGCTTTATTAGAAAGCTGCAATCACCAAGATAGCATGGTACTGGCACAAAACAGACACATAGACCAATGGGACAGAGTATAGAGTCCAGATATGGACCCTCAAACTCTGTGGTCAAATAATCTTCAACAAAGCAGGAAAAAAATATCCAGTGTAAAAAAGACAGTCTCTTCCATAAATGGTGCTAGGAAAATTGGATAGCTAGTATATAGAAGAATGAAACTTGATCATTCTCTTATACCATACACAAAGATAAACTCAAAATGGATGAAAGACCTCAATACGAGGCAGCAATCTATCAAAGTCCTACAGAAGAACATAGGCAGTAATCTCTTCGACATTGTCCACAGCAACTTCTTTCAAGACAGGTCTGCAAAGTCAAAGGAAACAAAAGTGAAAATGAACTTCTGGGACTTCATCAAAATTAAAATTTTCTGCATAGCAAATGAAACTGTCAATAAAATAAAGCAGCAACCCATGGAATGGGAGAAGATATTCACAAATAACACTACAAACAAAGGACTGATACCCAAGATCTATAAAGAACTCTTCAAACTCAACAACTAAAAAACAGCTGATCACATCAAAAAAATTGGCAGAAGACATGAACAGACACTTCTCCAAGGCATACAAATGGCTAGCAGACACATGAAAAAATGTTCATCATCATTAGCCATCAGGGAAATTCAAAGCAAAACCACATTGAGAAACCACATTATACCAGTTAGGATGGCCAAAATTAACAGGACAGGAAACATCGAGTGTTGGAGAGGCTATGGAGAAAGGGGAATCCTCTTACTGTTGGTGGGAATGCAAGTTAGTGCAGCCACTTTGGAAAACAGTGTGGAGATTCCTTAAAAAATTAACAATAGAGTTACTGTATTACTCTGCAATCGCACTACTGGGTATTTACTCCAAAGATACTGATGTAGTGAAAAGAAGGGCCATATGTACCCCGATGTTCATTGCAGAAATGTCCATAATCACCAAACTGTGGAAAGAACCAACGTGCTCTTCAACAGATGAATGGGTAAAGAAGATATGGTCCATATGTATAATGGAATATTATGCCTCCATCAGAAAGGATGAATACCCAACTTCTGTAGCAACATGGACAGGATTGGAGGAAATTATGCTGAGTGAAATAAGCCAAGCAGAGAAAGTCAAGTATCATATGGTTTCACTTAGTTGTGAAGCTTAAGGAGTAACATGGAGGACAGTGGGAGAAGGAAAGGAAATGTGAACAGGGGTAAATCAAAGAGGGAGATGAACCATGAGGGACGGTGGACTCTGAGAAACAAACTGAGGATTTTGGAAGGGAGGGGGTGGGGGGATGGGTGGTAGGTACTGAGGACATGAGCTGAATGGGGCACTGGATGTGGGGCATAAACAATAAATCTTGGAACACTGAAAAAATGAAATAAATTATTTAAAAAATTTAGTTGGTGATCCACTACATTTACTGAGATACATTGGGTATCTTTGAGACAATAGGTCTTCTCTCACTCTTAGAAGTTTCTAAATTTCTGACTGTGTGATGTCAGATCCTATTAAAAATTAAGTATGGGACAAAAGCTTTGTGGCTCCCTTGCCACTGGATTTGGTGGCAGGCAATAAGAGCTTCCACAGCTGGGTGCCTGGGTGGCTCAGTGGGGTAAAGCCTCTGCCTTCAGCTCAGGTCATGATCTCAGGGTCCTGGGATCGAGGCCTACGTCGGGCTCTCTGCTCAACAGGGAGCCTGCTTCCTCCTTTCTCTCTGCCTGCCTCTCTGCCTGCTTGTGATCTCTCTCTCTGTCAAATAAATAAATAAAATCTTTAAAAAAAAAAAGAGCTTCCACAGCTAATGGGCAAATGGGCTTTGGTCACAGTTCATTACATCTCTTTGTTGTGGGGTGTATATATTAGTGATCACCCTTGAGCAATCAATTTCATTCAAAGTGGGCTTAATGGAGTGCTAATATGTATTATTTTTTTGGAAATATATACAACATCCCTCATATCTTCACTTACATAATGAAGTAAAAAGTGAGGCATTTAGAAACCTCTAAGATAAAAATTCTGAGACCAGTTGCTTTATAAGAAATAATGATTATGGTAACCTCTGGGTCCAGTATAGGGGATAAAACAGGAAGCTTTGGTTAAACTACGTAGAGTTTACCAGAAGGCACTCCTAAGTAAGCCAGGTCATTTTTTTTCAATTACTCTGTCCCATTCTGACAATCTCAACCTTGCCCCACATAGCAGGTTTGTGTAATATATTAAATTTACAAAAATTTTACAGAAATTTTGTAAATTTAATATATTACATCAGTCTTTTGTAAATTTAAGTCTGATGGCTGCACAGACTTCTATCATCTGTCCAAGCAAGGATGCAAGTGCAGGATCCCAGGGAATCATGTGAGAACAGGTCTAGATGCTTCCTCCTTACTGTGTGACCTACCACCCTAGAGCCACCAGATCCCCATTGGTGTTACCAATACTAAATGAATGAAAATCTAAGACGAAAATGTAGCTCTAACCATGTGAGTTGAAGTTCAAACATTTTAGGACCTCCCAAGTTTTCAAAGGTGGTAGAGCCTGCTCTCCTGAATATTTACTGAATTATAAAATATGAAAGGATTTTTAAGCCCTATGAGAACATTCTGACTAGAATCAATTTAAGATGTAACTAAGATATTTCTCACATGCAACTCAAAGTTAGATGAGAAGGCCAGTCTTTGACTTCTTTTCCCATCTCTACTGGATTAAAACTTCTAAATATGTAGACTTGAATTTGAAGAAACTCAGTGGGCATATTCAATTCAGCCCATCATTAGCCTTCTAATTTGATCAGAGATTCTGATGATTAAAATATGCGGATGGTGACTCCCAAGCTTACAAGCAGCAAATGGTTTTTAACTAGAGTTAATGTTGTCACTACAGGGTTTTTTTTGCTTCATATTAGCAAACATGCAACATGTACTTGGGTGGTATGAACCCTCTGGGAAAGCAAAAATGCACAACATGAAGAACTACAGATACATATTCTTTATTCTGTTTAAAAAGATAATAACGTTTTCCTGTTGCTTCCTGAATTAACTCTGTATTGGAAAACAAAGTTTCCCATGAGTAATTACTCCTCTTTCTACCTTTTCTCTGGCAGAGGGATGTTCTGAAAAGAGCAGAACTGTACTTACAGGTTAAGTTAGTCAAGTCAATCTGAGGATTAGGTACAATAGTTATGGATACATGAAGATGAAGATGTTGGCACAAATAGGTCTTTCACTATTTTTAGGCATTGAATTAAGCTTACTAAAATGAAGCTACTTAGGCATCCTTTATCTGATATATTTTAACCTCTCTGGGAAGCATTTCCCAATCTCACTTTACAGTTTGCTGTGGGAGCTGTGAGGTGGACTTTTGCAGGTTTACCAGCCCACAGTTCCCCATACTCAGCCATTGAAGAGTCTGACTGTGAACTAGGCTTGAGTGCAGTTGCTGTGGAATGCACCAATTAATTACATTTATTTTACATAATTGGCATTAGGGTTTTTTGAACAAAAATGCAAATTTATGGAAATTGGTTGAAATACTTATGCAAAATAATATAAAACTGGACCCCTAAATTATTGGGAGAAAAGGTAGTTTTAATTGAACAGCTTAAAGATTTGTACTTCATTATATGATTATATCTAGTAAACTCAATTTAAAAAGTAAGTTCATTTGCTTTTATCTAACCCTTCCATATCTTGCTCAGTATTGTTGGTATAATTATCACCAATAAAGGGCGAATCTTATTTTCTATCTCTTTTTGCATCAAGTGTTAGCTCTGTAAACAGAAATGGAATACGTTATTTTTTTTAACAGAGCCTTGTGCATTACAAATTAGGAAACATCAGGCCACAGAGTTGCAAAGCAACCAATTATTGCTTAAAGGGGACATAATGCAGCACCCCGCTTATTTGCTATTTTGCAGAGGGAATGACTTTGCTATAGAACAAGACTTTTCACAAAAGTTCATTGCAAGGCAATTATAAGGTAGGTGGCCTTGCAATCAGTTTAATATATCTGGCAGTAGAGGCAAGAAATGTGTAATGCAGATGGATAAGCAGTTAGTGATGCAATAAAAGAATATGAAGATGCTTTTGACATAGGAGTGAATACCTGAATAATCATAAAAATAATCACACTTAATAAAAAAAAGTATCAAGAAATGTAGAGTATATGGTTGGGTAAACATTAAATGAAAGGAGTAAGAAATAAAATATTGGCAGGTTAAGAGACATAGACATTTACAAACAATTAACAAGCTGCTAGTTGTTGATGGACACCTCTCCAAATTCAAAGAGATCCAATTTAATATATTTTTAGCTAATTGAGAAATTAGACTGACCTCCAAACTCCAAGTGTGTGGAAGTAGTTTCATAAGATTCAAATAATTGTGCTAATAAGTTAATTTTCTTATCCATTATTATTCCCTTGGAGGAGGTGGGAGAGTTGTGAAGCAGACTGAAGATGGGCTTTTCTGATACAGTTTTAGTAACATCACTTGGATAATTGTTTCTTAAAATATCCTCAGGATTTCAATTGAATACTTTATTCTTTTTAGGTTCCTACTATAAAATGTAATGGGAGGTTGTCTGAAACTATTTAAAGCTTGTCAACCTCTCATCAAGAAATGGTGGGAGTAGGTGAATTGATCTTTATAAATAGAGGCCTACATTCTCACATCTTGTTCTTGTTGGAGAAGAAGAAAATTTCCCCTACTCTTCTAGGTTCTTTGGCTGGTAAATTGATACAAAAGATTAAAAGAAAAAAACAAATTTAATTGCACACATACAGGAACCTCGTAAGAATATGGGACCCACAGGTAATTAGGCAATTGAGGTTTATATGTCATCCTGCGCTAAGGAGAATGGAGTAAGAATCTGAGACTTCAAAGGGGAGAAAGACAATATACAAGCAGATAGGACCAGCAGATGTTTAGTAAACAATTGTTTGTCTTGCCATGCAGAAACAATGGGACACAAAGAATTTGATTGGCAGGCTCTGCTGAGCTTACTCCCAGTTTACAACACCTAGCCTATATTCTTTGTAGTTATCTCTGAACAAGGCCCTCTGTCTAAACTCTTTTAGGCAGTTGAGGGGCAGCTATGAGTTCTTCCTGAGTCTTTTTGGCCTTGATTGAATTCAACTCAAAGTAATCCACATGGCAAAGTGGCACATTTTGGGGAAGCTCATTCTGAAACCCTTCATTCCTCCAGAGTGATAAGTAGGTAAGTAGTTAAATACAAAGCTCATCTAATAATTTGAAGAGAAATGAAATTAGACTTACAAACTATTACCTGAAATGTTCAGATTTTAAAAGACAAAATGGGGCTGTGATCTAATGATTCCTATCATATGTTCTCTGTGTGATGATACATCAGTTCTTCCATTCTCCTCTTTTGTTTCTTAGTTTGTTGCGTTGTATGTGTATTTTGTTCCTATTATGTGCAAAACAGTACAATAAACCCTGAAAAATATAGAAATACAATTCATGATTTATAAACATGATAAAACACAAAATATCAGGCAGTATTTGAAGAGGGTTATAATGTATGTAATAAAAATGAAGTTTAGAGGGATTTAACTTAATTGTTCCTATTTAAGATATATCATAAATCTGACTTAAAATGCACCTCTCCTTAAGTAGTGATTAATATCATATATTTCTCTTTAACCAATATTGTTGAAGGCATATGAAATCACTATATTGCTTTCTCTTCCTCCTTCTTGACTTTCCATTCATTCTTTATCCTTAAGTTAAAATTAATTAGTTGATCCATGTAAAATTTCCAGGAGAATTGTTTTCTGCCAAATTGTGGGAAATGCCAACCTAAAAAGAGATATTAAAAAATCACTAAATTATTCAGTTCAAATGGGTGAATATTATGATATACAAATGAGATCTTAGTAAAGCTGCTAAAAAAACAAATAAAAATAGTGGGTTAGTGAGTAAATGTATACCAATAAAACTATCAAAATGATTAGAGTTGGGACCCACTCATTCAATCACAAATTCATCAAATTGTATTGTTTATCAAACTCTTGGCTCAATGTTGGAATTTTACTGATGAATAAAATCAATCCTTAACCCTTGTCTTCAATGTAGGAAGAAAGGCAAGTGTGCAAAAACACCACTGCACATACACTGAATGGGAATGAATACAGCAAAAAGAACAGGTTCTAGGATCTAAGATTGGAGGGTTTTAAGAGGGGGTGGAGTACATTAAGGTGGTCATCAGTGCAAAGGAAAGATCCTTGGGTCAGGTGAGTGCTGAGTTGACATTTGACAGATAAACAGATATTTTTGGATAAAAATATGTATATTTGAATTGGGAGAGTCTACAACAAACACAAAGAGGAGGAGGCATCAGAGATACTAAATATTTCTAAAGTATGTAGTTACAGGAGATGATCAGCTAGAGACAACTGTCAAATCATAAAAACAGAGTTTGAACTTTTTAAACTGTTAACAGGTTCTCCCAAAAGACAACTTCTTTAAGGTTTTCTTCCATACACCTACACAACTGGACCTTGTCAGAACTTTCTAGTGAACAGAAGAGAAAATTCTTGGGGCACCTGGGTGGCTCAGTCATTAAGCATCTGCCTTCGGCTCAGGTCATGATCCTGGAGTCCCGGATTGAGCCCTGCATTGGGCTCCCTGCTCTAGCTGTGTTTCTCTCTATCAAAGCAATACATAAAATCTTAAACAAAAAAAATGACCAAAATGTGTAAAAAGTACAAAGAAGCCAGGTTGAAGTGGCACTTCAGGAGACTTCAAAAACCACTTTCCACCCTACTTATTTTATTGTATTTAATTTTAATCCTAGTGTAGCTAACATAGAGTGGTGTATTCATTTCAGGTATATGGTATAGTGACTCAACACTTCCATATTTTACTCAGTGCGTATCATGATGCCTGTGCTCTTAATCCTCACTCCTTTTCCCCATACCCCCATCCACTTCCCCTCTAGCAACCCTCAGTTTGTTCTCTGTGTTTAAGAGCCTGTTTTTCTGGGGCACCTGGGCGGCTCAGTCATTAAGTGTCTGTCTTAGGCTCAGGTCAGGATTCTAGAGTCCCTGGATCAATCCCCGCATGGGGCTCCCTGCTCTGCAGGAAGCCTGCTTCTCCCTCTCTCACTCCCCCTGCTTGTGTTCCCTCTCTAGCTGTATTTCACTCTGTCAAATAAATAAATAAAATCTTTAAAAATAAAAAAAAGAGAAGATTCTTTAAAAAAAAATTTTATAGTATATGGTTTATTGGTGGATTTTTCCTATTTTGAAAAAGAAGAAATAGCTTATATTATAGTTTTTCTTCCCCTCTGCCAGCTCTAGTTCTGACTTTATTAATTAATTGATCACCATCAGTTTATGCTATACTCAATATTAATAGGGGGAAACCTGTCATTTTATAATTTTCATTGTTTTTAACAGAAAGCATTCATGGATGAAAAAGAGATAATTCAGAACATACTAAATTTTGTCAGTACAGAGGTAAGCCATAAAAAAGGCCTAGATACTTTTACCCAGAAAGAATGGAAATGACACCTGATGTTTTGTCCTTTTCTGTCCTTGTATTATAAAGTTTCATGGTACTGATATAACAGTACTATGTAAACTAGGAATCATTAAAATCTACTTGCTACATTATGTCACTAAGCCCCAAAGGGAGCAAAACACTTAACATAAGCTTCACAGCTCTTTATGGGCATGGCTGGATCTCCATAGTTCCCTAATTCTAACACAAGGCTGTGTCACAAAACTAATCATCCTCATGCTCCATCCTTTGGACCCAGAAATCTCACTGGCAAGAAGATGGAACGAAGAGTAGAGAGATAGTGCTATAAGAATTAAAGGAAAATTTAAATTTTGGCAAGTTATTTGTGGCCTTAAGGAAAATGACTTAATTATAAAAGATTATTTTACAGATTATAGCTTCTTGTGCCAAAGTTCTAAAGCTTCCATATTGTTTACATTATGTTGATATTTTCATAGGTTAAAAAATGTGTGAGGAAGTAAACTCAACTTTGATACTCTTCATAACTAATCTAATAAAGAACTTTGAAACACAAGTACATAAGCACACATGGACATATACATTTGCCTCTTAGGGGAAGTGGGTACTTTACCAACAGTGGGCTCTCAAAGCAGAAGTGACCCAATGCTTTGTTGCCATTCCTTATATTTGAGCCCATATTCAGTGCCAGTGACTGTGATAAGTGCTATATACAAATATATGCTCATGTAATTCCCACAACAATACTAAGCCGAATCTTACAAATTAAGAAAGTGTAAGTAATGAATTCTATATTTGAAATGTCTGTTTGATTCCAGAATTGATGCATTTAATCCTGATATCACCAATATTGAAATGAATGGGAGGTGCTTTGAGCTTTAATTATCTTTCCAATGAATACACCTAGACAGAGTGCATGAGGAAATTGATGACTACACACTCCCAGGAACTAAAATTATATTTAGAGTTATTATATGAATGACAAATCCAAGTGATTGAAAAATAATTTTAAAATACAGAAGATAGAAACAGAAAATTTACTCAGTCCAGTGACTTATTCCTGTTTCCAATTCCATTACATAATTATGGTAAGTCATTCATTTCAAATCCAGTGAGACCACTAAATACACAAAATATGTATTTATCAATGTTACATAATTATCTTGACTTTCAATTTGAATGATGATTATTTTTCAATTATACCACCTTTATTTCTTTGTTCAATGAAGTTATATCAGCAATACTATTACTTTTACATTACCCAAGTTTGTGACACTTTCTCTGAATTCAGCAACCAAAACTATACTGTCTAGTTTTGCCTGAAGTTTGGTTTTAAAAGTTGCAAATTAATAGTGTTAGCTTTTATCTAGATAGTCTAAATAGATCCATAAGAAACACTGAAGTATAACATGTAAAAGAGTATTTTATAAATCCAGACAGATTATCTTTTCTCAGTCACTTATATTTATGTCATTTTCATTAATTTTTGGAACTTGTTTCAGTTTTGAACAAAGCTTTATTCTAAAAATTGAAAATAAAATCATTGTTTACTGACTCAAAGTAACAATTCTCCTACTACACAACTCTTGTTCTTTTTGGAGGTTCCAAATGCATTTTATTTCATATTACATTATTTGCCATTAAATACTTAGAAACAAAAAGAAACTCCAAACTAGCTCATGAGATCACTTTTTAATCCCGGATAGTTTCTAATAGGAATTTTTTTCTTTCTCATCTACCTTGAATTTAAAGTCTACTAGACTTCTAACATGGTGGTCATCTTGGGAATTCCCTTCAATGTTTCCTGGCTTACAGCCTCTTCTTGGAAACACCATGCTAAGTACAGTGCACTTGTAAACTATGTCAGATATCTTCAATGCCTAAAGATTTCATGAGTTACTTTCACTGGTTAGTTTTTTGATTCTCATATTGTTTCATTTCATGTTTTGATGTTTTTGATTGTGTGTTGCTCATTGTTTGAAAAATTACTTTGATGCATGGATTCTCTATGACCTAGGATAGTTTCTTTCTATCAACTTCTATAAATTCATAACTATCCCAAAACAAACCTTGCATTTTACTTGAAATCCTCATGTGATATGAATCTGAACTATGAATGTGAGCAACAGCAATGCAACAGCTATGCAATAACCACAGCTTTCCAGAGTTGTTCTTAATTCTCTTTCCTTTTCCACCCTTTATCTGTTCAACATCACAGCAACTTTCTCCATGTCTTCTGAGATCAATGTTACTTCCTTTTACATTTGTCTTTGAACTAAAGGTGAAGATGTCTCCTGTCTAGTGTTGGATGGGCCCTGATTGCCAAACCAAAGGTCCAAGTTTGCTAGCAACACACCAATGCCTGTAGAGCAAATGTTCCTTTATTCCAGTGCAGTATACCACTTATATCTCTGGGGTCCCACATTTTCAGACATTTTTCACTTAGTAGCTCCTGATTATCTTTTCAGATATCCAATACTTTGAAGAGTCTTTTTATTTATTATTTAGCAATTTTTGCTATTTTTAGCCAAAGTATTCCTCTAAACAACCTGCATCCCAATTACTGGAAACCAGAGCCCATTTTTTTCCCTTTATTCTTGATGTTCAGTTACTTTGCTAGTATGTGTTGGTACTAATGGTATAGGAAGAGGTATACTTTTTTTTTTTACTGAAAATACAAGCTTTTTCCTAAGTATTAAAATAGTTTGATTTTCACTGCATTTTTAAATATTTTATGTTCCATGTGTTCTATTCTCATCTTCAGAACACCATTCTTATGTGTACTTGATTTCATTTTTCTGTCTTTCACACTAAGTATATTTTCTATAATGAATTTAAAGTTATTCTATTCTGTTTTATTTTGTGCAGTTTCCTCAAACCTATTTGCAATATCTCTGACAGTATTTTCTGTTGAAGTTATGTCTTATTGTTGTTTCTTAGTGTCTTTTCTCTGTGTCCAGTTTTCATTGTTCTCTTTCATATTCTTTCCAAGCTCTTCCTGCTTTGCTTTCATCTCTGGCTTTTGTTTAATACTTCCTTCTTTAAATTCTTATGTCTTTTGTTTCACTGTCACCTTATTTCATTCTTTGTTATAATAGACCAGAAATGTCTGTTATCCTTTTCCGTTTAAAGCTAACTAGTTGTCTGAATCATCTAGTGTTTTCTTGGACAATTCTGTTAGCCTATGAAAAACCTTTTCTTATTAAATGATGTTTTGTTAGGAAATAAATCCAGATGACAGATCCAAGGGTACTGGTTTTTCTGTCTTTCACACTAAGTATATTTTCTATAATGAATTTAAAGTTATTTTAAAAAAGTTAAAGGGGAGAGACTTGGTACTTTCTATACATCCATTCTTTCCCAGAAGCTACCAATGGGCCCAAGGGAGAAGGAGACCAGGATTAGGAACTCAGAGTTGATGTGCTTATATTACAAAAGAGCAAGGACGAGAGTTTTTCTATCTATCACATAATCATATATTATTTTCTCTCTTGCAATAGCTTTAAGATTATATTTTTAATATCCTAATGCATCTAGGCCTCACTAAGAGTTTATAGATTACATTACAGTATGAAAGTTACTTAACAGTGTCTAGAACACATATAAAAGTATTTTGAAAGTACCATATTGTTATCATTATTATTATTATAAGCAATTAAACAATTGAAAGGAGGTATTTCTTCAGTGTAACCTATAGGAGTTTTCTTTGCTCTAGTTCAGAGAACTAGGAATGACATGTGAATTTACTTTACATTTTTTTTAAAAAATACTTATTTATCAAAGACAGAGAGGGAACACAAACAGAGGGAGTAGCAAACAGAGGTATAGGAAAACGCAGGTTCCCCACTGACCAAGGAGCCTGATGTCAGACTTAATCCCAGGACCCTGACATCATGACCTGAGCAGAAGGCAGACACTTAACTGACAGAGCCACCCGGGCATCCTATTTTTACATAATTTTGAACAAGAATTTGCCCATCTCAACTTGATTCCTCTAACAATATGGAGACTTTAGCAACTCAAAGTTGTCTTTGGATAGAGGGAATAGCCATGCAAAGACCCAAGGTGAGAACATAGCCAGTGTAAATGACACATTGCCTGGGGCAGTATAAATGCAGCAGAGAGGGAGGTGGGAAGATGGGTCAGATAGATTTGGGAGGAAGGCTTACATTGGGCCTTGTTAAGGTATTGGCTTTTAGTCTAAATGAGATGGGGAGCCACTGGAAGGACTTTTAGCAGAGTAGTGATAGAATCTAACCTATGTTTTAAGCAGATTGCTCCATCTGCTATGTTGAAATTAGACTGTAGAGAAAGAAAAGATATGGGATACCAATTGGAAGACTATTGAAATGATCCAGATGAGAGATGATGGCAGCTCATACAGCAGCATTCACAGTAGAGGAAGTGAGAACTGGCCAGATTCTAGATACAATTTGCAACTGTCACCAGGAGAATTTCTTGATGCACTAGATGTAGGCTGTGAATGAAGGACACTTAAAAGTCATAATTCTTAGTTTCTAGGCCTTAACAGCTCAAAGGATTCAGTTGTTGTTGAACTGAGATGGAAAGGATAGTGGGTGGAATGTATAGATCCAAGAGCTCAGATTCGAACATGTTAAGGTTTTAAAGATCTCTTAGTTATATGTCACCTGAAATGGAGCTTGGAATCTTAGTGTGAGGAGTTACATAGTGTCTACTCCCTCAAATTCTGTGTCCCTCTGGAACCTTTAAATGTGACTATACTAGGAAATAGGGTCTTTGCAGATATAATCAAGTTAAAATAAAGTCATACTGTGTTAGGGTGGGCCTTAAATGCAGTATGTCTAGCATCCTTTTAAGAAGAGGGAAATCTGGACACATACAAAGGACTCAAACACATAGGAGGGAAGGTTATGTGAGGGCAAAAGCAGAAGCTGAAGAGTTACATTGATAAACCAAGGAATGTCAGTGATTGTTGACAGCCAATAGAAGCTAGAAGAGAGGGGTGCCTGGATGGCTCAGTTGGTTAAGCGACTGCTGTGGACTCAGGTCATGATCTTGGAGACCCACCTCGGCTTCCTGCTCAGCGGGAAGCCTGCTTCTCCCTCTATCACTCTCCCTGCTTGTGTTCCCTCTCTAGCTGTGTTTCTCTCTGTCAAGTAAATAAATAAAATCTTAAAAAAAAAAAAAAGAAGAAGAAGCTAGAAGAAAGAAGGATCCACCCCTAGACTCTTCGGAGAAAGTATGGCCCCTTTGGCACCTCAATTCCAGACATCTAGCCTCTAGGCCTAGAAGAGAATAAGTTTCTGTTGTTATAAGCTTGTAGTGCTTATAATGTTGTAGTTCTTTGTAATGACAGCCTAGAAAACTAATATACTTGTGTGTATTAGCGTGACCCAACCGGCTTTCAGTCATTCAGACCCATCATCTCCTGTCTTCCAGATCTGCTAATTCTCTTCACACAACCATGGAGCATATTTACTCCAGGGGACAAGGATCTGCCTCATATAGCTAACTCATATTGGTCTAAATATCTAAAATCACAGGTTGGATAGGACACTGATAGTTGTTACTCTTCTGGCTATATAATTCATTCTCTATGTTATATTTATGCATATGATATTCTCAACACAAATCTTTCTGAGATTTAATTTCCTTGTGTTTGTGAGAGAAAAGTTCTAAGAAACGCATTGCTCCCATATAATGGATTTTGAAGTCCTACAGACAAGGTTAAAAACAAACAAACAAACAAGAAAAAAAACTTTGACAAAATTTAACAACTTGCCCGATGTTAAAAACACTAACTCTAAAGAGAGTTTTTTGTATGTTAAAATCAGTAAACTAAAGGAAAAGTTAACATTTTTTCATGTTTAGATACCCTAAGTGATATTAACTTGAATTATGATATATCTAGTCTAATTTTGCTCTTTAAGAAAGGAAAACTTTCTTATTCATCATCCATGCTTATAGGAAATGCCTAAGCTTTCATACCACAAGTGGTAGAATCTTATCCAAAAGGACTCACCTATACTCTATTTTAAAATTCTGCATTTGCTATGGTTGGTAAAAAAAAAAAATGCATGCTCATCTTTTCCCATGTTTAGTTATATACAGTTATACAAAGAATGATGCTGGGAAACACCCACAGAAACTGTAGAATTTCTCTGAGGGTCAGAAAGACAATAGGCTTTTTGTAAAAATAATGGGGGATTCTCACATGGTGAGGATAAGTTGATGGGGTTGCACTGAAAGCTAAGCATCTGGCTTATGAAAATTTTTGCTGTCGTTGCTGGAGCTAGTCAGCATTATATAGTTCCTTGATCACTAGGGACTTTACGATCTGTTTTAAGCTGTTTGTGCACTAACAATAACTCTGTTCATTCCATGATTTCTATTTGTAGGGGAAAAAAGTAAATGGTGTCTGAAAATTCTGAACATAAAGAGATGTTAAAATAAGGAGATTGGGTGTTGAGAAACAAACAAAAAGTGCAAACACACACACACACACACCAAGAAATGCAGTGAATCTAAATCATTTTCAGAATAAGAAGGGAAAAATAGTTAACAAGAAAGGGAACTGAAAGATTCAAATAAATAAGTAAACTTCTCATTCAGGATCCATTTAGAGGCTGTATTTCTTGGCAGAGTTACTACTTATTATTTTCATGTTTCTAGTTTTCCATCTTCTTTTGTCAGTCTATTGAAAGCTTGTTAAAATCTTATTTGCTTTCCTGTTTTTTTGTTGTTGTTCTTGTCTTAACTTTAATGTTAAATCATGTGGAAGTAGGGTAAAAGGGAGAAAAAAGCCAACACAAATAGTCACTGCAGTGGCCTAATTTTATGGCTACTTTATATATTGATCAGTAAATGTTTTATTCAAACTTGATGGAAGAACATTTGGGCAATAAGAAGGAACCGCTCCTTAAATAGTAAATTGCAGTGCTGATGCAGAACGTCCAAGAGTTTCCTGGAGAGGCTTGTTAGAGCCTGAAAAGGACACTGACATAGAAAAGAAATAACTGTCCATGGATACTCCAGGCCAGACTAGAAATTGCTACACTAACTCTTTTATCCTTAGTTTGGAAAAGATAATAATATATTTTATTCCTGTTGTCCAGAACCTAGCATAGTATTGTCAGATAGTTGATCTTCAATAAGTAGGCAGTAAAGGAATATATGAGTAAATACAATGATGAGGCCAAGTAAGGACACACTCATCTAATTAAAAGAATAGAAGGAAGTTCTAATGGTCAGAAATGTTGGATTGTCCAGATCCAAACCAAAAACTGTTTGAATGCTGAGTCTGTGCTCTTAGTCACTGTCCAAAATGATTCAGAAAGTATTAGCCATGTAGTCTTAGGCATAACCTTTGTGAACTCCCATTTCTCATACTGAAAGAGAATGAGATAATGTCTCAAGTTGTAAAGACAATGAGTAATAAGATGTATAAAATACATACTCCTGTGCCTGGCACCTGGTTCACATCACTGGAAATGATGATGATAGGAGAGGAGAAAAGGCAAGGTAAAGTTGTATTAACGGCTCCCTTTTTTTGTTGTCAGCTACTTCCTTAACAATTTCTCTTCTTCCCAATATCCTCCAGAGAATTTCCAAAATACTAGCTACACTTGGCTGCCTCTCACAATGCTATCATCTGTATCTTGTAGGGTTATATGTCACTTAACATTTGTTCATTCTCCTCTGATAAGTACCACCTTGGTCCCTGACTTCAATCCCATCAAACTCCGTATTGCACTAGAAACTATAGGGACAACAGGGAAGCATGTCTGGCCATTTTAATTACACATATGGAGTCCTAATAGAATACTAGTGCTATGGGGCACCTGGTTGGCTCAGTCGTTAAGCATCTGCCTTCGCTCAGGTCATGATCCCAGACTCCCAGTATAGAGCCCCGCATCAGGCTTCCTGCTTGGCAAGAAGCCTGCTTCTCCCTCTCTTACTCCCCCTGCATGTGTTCCCTCTCTAGCTGTGTTTCTGTCTGTCAGATAAATAAATAATATCTTTAAAAAGAAAAAGAATACCAGTGCCTTGTATGTAGTGTGCTTGCGTTAAATATCTCTTTGTGTTTCAGAGTCTTGCTTTACTTTCATCAGCTTTCTATACCTTATGCCTGAAGGTAAAGATAGATTCACATACCCCTAATCCCCTAACCCCCATCAATTTTAAATTTGAGTTTAGACTACAGAAGTCCAAATCAAAAGATCCATTGACCCCACCACCACCACCCCAGTGCTTATGTCAAAAATCCAGAGAGCATAGCTACATTTCATAAGACTATCAAGACAATTTCTCACAATGACTTAATAGTGAGATTAATCATTTACTTTTTCAGGAATATTTTTAGTGTCCCTTTCTAAAAGATGCTATAGTAAACATTGCTCTGTATTGGAATTCTAAACAAAATTGAGCCTGCTATTCCCAAAGGAATGAGAGGAAATAAATCTTTAAAAATTAAGATTCCCAGGCGCCTGGGTGGCTCAGTTGCTTAAGCGACTGCCTTCAGCTCAGGTCATGATCCCCGGAGACCCGGGATAGAGTCCCACATCGGGCTCGCTGGAAGGAAGCCTGCTTCTCCCTCTCTCACTCCCCCTGCTTGTGTTCCCTCTTTGGCTGTGCTTCTCTCTGTCAAATAAATAAAATCTTAAAAAAAAAAATTAAGATTCCCTCCTGCAACACCACTACCCCCTATCCCAAGCCTGTTACATTGGTGCTAAATATATTCTTTTACCAATGTGGGCTCTGCATATCTGAAATCATACATGGTGATCCTCTTGAGTCTTTCCTTTCTTTCTTTATTAATGAGAGGGTTTTTATTTGTGCCCTCTGTTATTCCCAGAAGTACAACACAAAACAAGATGGGGAACCATGATTTATCTTCTATTTGATAAAAACATCTGCAGAATAAAATGAGCCTCTTGATGCCGGAATTGTCATCAATGATGACTTTGACAAAATGAGCAATACATAATTTGCTAGCTCCCTTGCGAAGCTGAAACAGATTGTCAAATAAAACACTGGAGGAGATGCATATGGGGCTGAGTAGACCAGCTTTGAATAGGAACACACGCAGGTGGTGGCTTAGTAGTGGCTCAAAGAAGGAGGACTGCCCTAATTTGGAGGGTCATTTGCATTTGAAAATGCTCATTGCTAAATAGTGAGTATTCCCTATGGAAAAAGAGAATGGATACTGCCAAAACTGCAGCTATTTCTGTCCTTTGGTAACTTGAACAAACCAGAGAGCAGGTTATACTCAAACTGTCCTGTAATAGTGGGCTTGCCATAATACAGATCAGTTATATATGAAAAAGATGCTTATGAAAATCAATGGCTTTATGGTTAAAGATAGATTTTCCATCAACACAAAGCATGGAAAGTATACTAATGGTATATTCAGTATGCATTTGGAGAAATGGCAATCAAATGTTCCTATTAGTCTTTATATCTGAAAAGTATGGCAAAAGTCATGTAATTATTTTAAGCCTGAATTTCACAAGTCAATACTAGTTGCCAAGATAGACAATCAGAGTTATTCTATCGTAAGGACGGAGGTCCTTTACCTGAGAGATCTTATTTCGACTGAAATTCTTGTTATGTTCAATTCTTTCCTCAAAAGAAAGCAGCAGTTGATGTTTTGCCAGTACAGTTATTTATTTACTTAAAATACTATTCTCCCTTAGTGTGTGTGTGTGTGTGTGTGTGTGTGTGTGTGTATACATATATATATATATATATTTCTAATAAACTTTTTAGTTCAGAATAAATTTAGATTTACAGAAAAGTTGTAGATAATACAGAGGGTTCCTAAATAGCCCACAACCATTTTCTCCTGTCATTGACATCTTACACTAGTATGACACATTTATCAGAATTAATGAATCAGTATTGTTACATTTTACTTATTCCCTATGGATTTTCCATACAGGTTTTCCTAGTTTTTATTTAAATGAAATATTTCTCTTCCAGGATCCTCATCTAGGATCCCACATTACATTTAATAATCATATCTCCTTAAGCTCTTCTTGGTTATAACAGTTTCTTAGGTTTCCTTGCTTTTAGTAACCTTGTCAGTTTGGAGGAGTCCTGGTCAGGTGTTTTGTAAAAGGTCCTTCAATTTGTGTTTGTATTATATTTTCCCATGGGTAGACTGGAGTTATGGGTTTTTGAAAGGAAGACCACAGAAGTAAAATGTCATTCTCATCAAATCATATTAACAGTGCATG
Source organism: Spilogale gracilis (assembly GCA_004023965.1). Taxonomy (NCBI): domain Eukaryota; kingdom Metazoa; phylum Chordata; class Mammalia; order Carnivora; family Mephitidae; genus Spilogale; species Spilogale gracilis. Next base: position 36,665 of record PITA01009582.1, on the reverse strand, counting down.
CTATCACTATGACTTAATGTTGAGGTTAATTTTCGTTGCCTGGTTGAGATAGTGTTTGTCAGATTTCTCTGCAATAAAATTATATCTTTCTCTTTTTCCCATACACTAGTCATTGGAAGCAACTCATTAAAGACAGTCTGCGCTAAAGTAGTGGTGGGGGATAGGATTTAACTCTACTTGAGAGGGGATTACTTAAATCAATTATTTGGAATTCTTTTATATAAGAAATCTTTATATGTGAGACTATAATCTAATACTTACTGCCTTTATTAGTCAGGGTTCTGCAGAGAAACAGAATAAAGGGATGAAAACAAGATAGATTATAGACATAGATGTAGACAAGGTTATAGATATGGATACATTTTAAGAAACTGGCTCCTGTGATTGTGGAGGCTGGCAAGTTCACCATCTGCAGGGTAGACTAGCAGGCTGGACACAAGGGAAGATTTGTAGCTATAGTCTAACAGCAATCTGTTGGAAGAATTCCTTTTTTCTCTAGGGAGTTGGGCTTTTCTATTAAGGTCCTCAACTAATTGGATGAGAGATCACCCACATGGATTTTGGAGAGTAATCTTTTTACTAAAGTCTAATGATTTAAAAGTTAATCTCATCTAAAAATATCTTTAACAGTAACATAAGATTTGACTAAACACCTGGGCATTATTTTGTCATTCAAGTTGTTTTAGGTGTGACCATCTGGAGCTCTTTCATTGGTCTCCCATGACCCTTTGACAAACATGCGTCATTTTGGGGTGTTTTCTTTTTTAGAGAACTTTCTTACTTTCTGGCACTGAGAAACTCAGACTCATACTGTATATTTTCTCCTACAGTCCTAAATCATTGTGTGTGTGCTTGTGTGTGTGTATGTGAGAGAGAGAGAGAGAGAGAGAGAGAGAGAGAGAGAGAGAGAGGAGAGCACAAGTGCACACCCAATACACCCCTATTCTGCTGGTGTTTCTTCTTATAAAAACTACTCTTACCAAGGCATCACCCATATGACCTCTTTTAACCTTAATTACTTCCTTAGAGATCTTATTTACAAATATAGCCACAGTAGGGGGTTAAAGCTTTAACAGGAATTTGGGAGGGGAAACAAATATTTAGTCAATGACATCTAATTTTCTTTCTGCCTGAAGAATTTTTTTTAACATTTCTGACAGGGCATGTTTGCTGGAAATTAATCTCAATTTTTATTAGTCTGAGACAGAATTTTGCTGAATATAGAATTCTAGATTGCTGTGGGGGGGGCAAGGAGTGAGGTTTTTTAAAAAATGTTTTCCTTCCACACTCTTCTTGCTTGCATAGTTTCTAATGAGAAGATCGCAGTAATGATTATTCCTTCCCTCTGTAGGTAAGGTGTTTTTTCCTCTCTCCTCTGATTCCTGTCAAGCTTTCTCATTTCTATTTTTTCTAGAGTTTTAATATAATATGCCTAAATATAGTATTTTTGGGTATTCATCCTGTTTTGAATTCTTTAATCTTCTTGGAATTGTGGTTTGTTGTATTTCATTAATTTTAAAATGTTCTCAGCTTTTATTACTGCAAATATTTATTCTGTTCAATTCTCTTTTCTTTTTCTATCCCAAAGTTGTATGTGTTACATTTTTTTTGATAGTCCTTGAATGTTTATTCTGTTTTAAAATTTTTTTCTCTCACTATATTTCATCATGGGAAGTTGCCATTAACCTACCTTCAAGTTCAAAGACTCTTGGCATTGTCAAATCTACTGATAAACTTTTCAAAAAGCATTCTTCATTTCTGTTACACTGCTTTTTATTCTTTTGTGGGGATTCCATCTTTCTACTTATGTTACTCATCTGTTCTTTCATATTTTTAAAAAGATTTTATTTATTTATTTGACAGAGAGAAATGTAGCTAGAAAGGGAGCACAAGCAGGGGGAGTAAGAGGGAGAAGCAGGCTTCCCATCGAGCAGGAAGCCCAATTTGGGGCTCGATCCTCGGTCTCTGGGATCATGACCTGAGCCAAAGGCAGGTGCTTGATGACTAAGCCACCCAGGTGCCCCTGTTCTTCCATATTTTCTACTTTGTTTCATTAGAACCCTTAACATGTCAATTATAATCATTTTAGAGACTCTGTGTGATAATTCCTGTGTTATATGTGAATCTGGTACTCATACCTACTTTGTCTCTTCAGTTTTATTGTGGGATTATTTGTTCTTGCCTTGTAATGTTTTTTTTCTTGAAAGTCAGACATGCTATCAATAAATGAGAATTGAGGGATTTTCCTTTAGTGTGTGGAATTAAGTTAATCTGGCTAGGAGCTGGACTGTGTTTGATGTGTGCTATAGTTGTAGATGTAAGAGGTTTCAAGTTCCTCTAGTGTCCTTCTATTAGTCTTTCCTAGTAGTGTTGTTCCTCAAAGGGTCTTCATGTAAAACTTTTCCTGCTATAGCCTACTATTATTATCCCAGAGCCCTGTTTGTGTAGTGGTAAAGTCAAGGGAAGGCAGAGTGTTATATAATCTTCTGATTAAATTTCAGTCCTTTATTCCCTTCTGCAGTTGCCATACTCCCCATCCACTTCCTTGACACACTGAGTCCTACAGACTATATTTTCTGTGAAGGTGAGACAAGAACATTGAAGGTAGCTGAAGTGGCAGGAATTCCATTCTGACAGCTGGGATTAGTCTCAGGTAAAGCTCTTCCCCATGGAGTAGGTCTTTACTATGGAAAAGGCTCTGGGGCTATTTCACAATGATTATTCTTCTCTTCCATTGGCCATGGATATAAGTTTATCTTGCATCCTTACTGAAGAACCTGGTTGAGTTCCTAGAGGTAAAAACCAGATAACTGTGCCCCCTTCCCTATGATTGTAGCCACCAGGTATTTCTCAGTCTCGTGTTAGTCTATACTCAGCCTCAAACAATTGATCAAAATTACCACTTAAGTGTTACTGCCACTTTATGGCTCCAGGACTTCCGTTCCAGGTGAGCAGATCCAGGCTGTATTTCTCTAGAGGCACTTACCTCTAGAGATATTCATGGTAGCAATTTTCCCTGAGACTTCAATTCTCTGATTGGTCCAAGAAAAGAATCATTTATTTCTAGGTTGTCCAGCTTTCTGTTGTAAGTTTAGGCGTGACAACTTTCAATCATTTTACTGTCAGAACTGAGATCAGCAGTCTATATTTTTTAAACTCTATTTAATTTTGCATATATAATTTATGCTAGTCTTGCAAGTTAGAGTTTCCTAATGAGCATGTCATAGAAATTGTCTTTTACCTTTCTCTTCAGTTATCTTCTTTATGTGTGCATCATTATCTAAAAATGTTCTGTCTCTGCCAATTCACCATGAGGAATTTTTGCTAATTTCTGTCATGTTCCTCATCTACTCCATGAATCATATCAACTCTCCCCAAATGAATAAAGATTAAAAGATAGCAAATTTCTTATTTCCTTATGATATAAAATAGTAAATAATCTATCAGAGCAAATTATGACTCATATATAACTTCAAATATCATTCATTAAGGGGATATACTGCCTATAATGGCAAAGCTAAAATGGAAGGGCAAAGACAGATTCTTCAAAATTGCAGTGCATGGTTTCTGGCTGTTGTTTTCTTTTTTCTCTCACTATTTTTAACTTTTTTTTTTTTAGTTGTGTTTTATGGATTCCGTAATTGAAAATGTAGAGTTTGGGCTAATGAATGTGTCAAGGCATGGGACAAAGTGCAACCTGGTGCTTCCTGACAATGAATGTTTAATCCTCTTCCTTGAGAGACTTCAGAAAACTCTAGTAATTGAGGAAGCAAGGATATGTAACCCTGGAGTACAACTCTTTATGAACACTGTGTAGTTCATGACACACAAGGGATCTTTTAAAAACAGAGCATTGGTGTTCAGTAAGTTTACCCTTTAACAAATGATTGTTTTACTGTATACAATCTCCCTACAAAACTTTTATTACTATAACACAAAAGAGTAATAAAATGAGATATACCCCCTAACCCCGTTTATACATCTCTTTCACCTCTGTAACTAAGTTTACTGTTTATCTGACAGAGGGAAAAGAAAAATCCTAGGGAATCTTGTGCAGGGTTAATGAAATAAGCAATTAACCAAATTTAGGAACAGTTACTGGTTTCCCACTGAATAACTCAAGAATTCAAGCATTATCTTTGCTGGGTCAAAACTCTTGCCCCATATTCTGCCAGTCCACAACTGGAGAGCCAGAGATAGTGACCCTTCTAAAAGAATTGTCACACAAGTTTATATATAATATAAAGATCTCTCTATCAACATGAAAGGATATTTCCCATTTAATTACTGATGTTTTCTTGTGCCATCCTATTGGGAAAATGCTCAATATGAATGCAGAATTTCACACATGTCCCTCCTCCCTCTAACCCCCTCACTGTGTGCCCAAAGAGAAATTCTTCCAGAGACGACATCATATGGAAATAACAATACACTCCATTAATTACTCTCTCTAAGGAAGAGACATGTGACACATCTTACAGAATCAGCTCAAAAGACAGAAAATCCAGAGCACTCATTATATATTTTCTCCTGACACAGCACATTAAAATTGGAAGAAAAAAGACTATCTTATCATAAAGTCAGCAAAAAGAAAACAAAACAGTGCTCCTATTTGCACACCTCTGGCCATTTGGAAGATTATGCATTATGCTACAAATACTGTTTTCCAAAGATCCCACATGGTATAGTAGAGGGAACATGGAACTGTTAATTAAAAACAAATTAAATCTCTGTGATTTCTTAATCCCTGTGATCTTCTACAAGTTGTTTAACCTCTCTTTCCTATACTTAAATTAATACTTATCTCTGAAGATTGTAGTAAGGATTTTTATGAGATGGTGAAAGTAAAACACATGGAAAAGCAGTTAGTGCAGAAAATAACAATTATTTATTTCTCCCTATCAGTCTCTCAATAGGCAAATATAACAAAAAATGTATCCAATACCTTAATTACTTTAGCCACTGGAAGGTTGGAAGATAGTCCCTAGAATATCAACTATTTCTTCCGATCAACAATCCTTTATGCTTCATCTATGTTAATGAATAGGGAGATAGCAGGCTCAAAATGGAGTCGCTTATGCTAAGCCCAAGTCAGCAAATGGAGACTTAATACCTAAATTCATTAGAGTTTCCTCCTCTCCTAAGAGGAGAATCTTAAACTAGTTAGTCTGGCATTACCTCGTCAGCGTTAATGAGGTAATCTGCCTCATAGACCACAGGGCCATCACCTTGCTGTAAACAATCCACCTTTGGTTAGTAACTTTCTTGTTCCACCCCCTTCTCCTGATGAAAGCCTTTCATTTTATACAGTTTTTCAGAGTCCCTTTCTATTTCCCTAATGGGATGCCACTCAATTCATGAATTGTTGAATAAAACCAATAAGAACTTTAAAATTTACTCAGTTGAACTTTGGACTCAGAAATAAACTGAGGGTCTTGGAGGGGAGGGGGTGGGGAGATGAGAGAACCTGATGGTAGGTACTGAGGGCACATATTGCATGGAGCACTGGGTGTGGGGCATAAACAATGAATCTTGGAACATTGGAAAAATAAAATAAAATAAAATAAATAAACAAAATTAAATAATTAGGAAAAAAGATAAAATTTACTCAGTTGAATTTTGTTTTTTAACATCTGATGCATGTCTCTTTTTCCTTCTCTTTTAAGGTCTCTCTCATTAACACATTCAGTATAGTTTTTAAATGGAAGCTGTCATGTTAAACACCTAGTAATATTCTAGATATATTGGATGGGTCAAACCTAGATCAGTCAGAAAACACCACTTCCTTAGCCAAAAGTATTAGACGAAAGGCTAGAAAAAAAATTCAACCAAAGAATTAAGAATGTTTCACTAGGATTTTTCAAATGGTTGCTGGAAAGGGAAAAAATGCTTTCCTGTCTAAAGAAATACTAGTCTGGAGCTGCGTGTAGCCATGATATTCTCTGCCTGAAGAGAAAGCTGGTTGTAATAGATGGGAATGAGCTCACAAGCAAAAGGAAGTTTCAAATACTCCTGTTCACTGTTAAGCTCTTGACAACTAAAACATTTCTTTCTTTCTTTTTTTTTTTTTAAGATTTTATTTATTTGACAGAGAGAAACACAGCCAGAGAGGGAACACAAGCAGGGGGGAGTGAGAGAGGGAGAAGCAGGCCTCCGGCCGAGCAGGGAGCCCAATGTGGGACTCATTCCGGGTCTCCGGGATCATGACCCGAGCCGAAGGCAGTCGCTTAACCAGCTGAGCCACCCAGGCGCCCCAAACATTTCTTTATTCAGTCCAGGTGTTACCTCCTCTAGGATGTCTATCATGATTCTGTCAGGCTGTATTTGGGGCTCTACCTTCTGTCTTATCATAGACCCTATGACTACTTCTATTCTAGCACTGACAACTTTATAATGATTTATTGATTACTCTCCCTGTCATCACCACTTTGTCCCTAACAGTCAAAAGGGACTTGTTTTATCTCTTAATACTCACTACTCCTCTGTACTGAATATAACCTAGTCTCTGGGATACAGATACATTATTCAATTTTAATAAATTCTTTCTTTCTTTCTTTCTTTCTTTCTTTCTTTCTTTCTTTCTTTCTTTCTTTCTTCTTCTTTCTCTCTTTCTCTCTCTCTTTCTTTCTCTTTCCTCTTTCTTAAATATTTTATTTATTTGACAGAGACAGAGAGAGGGAGAGAGAGAAATACTGAGCATAAGCAGGGGAAACCGTAGGCAGAGAGAGAGGGAGAAGCTATTTCCCCATTGAGCAGGGAGCTTGACATGAGGCTCAACCCCAGGACCCTGGACCATGGATCATGACCCAAGCCAAAAGCAAATGCTTAACTGACTGAGCCACCCAGGTGGCCCTTAACGAACACATCTGATTTTAGTTTAGTTGTTTGTTGCCTAGCAGTCCACAGCTGTGCCACAATATTTGAAATTTCTTCTTCATGTGTCTTTGTGGTTGTTTTGATTGCTCTGGTTGAGATTTGATGACTTAAATACATGCATGTCTTTATTTTAACATCTTTTTCCTATCGTTATAGGCAACTGGAAACCTTTCAGCAAAACAATCCTGAAAACAAACAAGCAAAAAAAGCACATAAAACTACCTTTCTGGAAAAATATTCATCTCATGCTAGAAAATCCTGTCCATCTATGCATAAATGATTCATTTTTAATATTGGCAAAGAAAGAACCATATTTCTATTTGAATGTTTGTCCCATTTTTAAAAGCTAACCTGTTTATTTGCATTAAATATGACAGTGCTCCAACTCACAAGCAAAACATCACATGCTAAATGTCAAAGTTTGCGAAAAGAAAAGCCACAATCTTTTCACCCTTTAGTTCAATAGGTTTTTTGCTATTTATTCATTTATTTAGATTCTCAAATGTGCAAAATTCTTAAGTGAATTGGAATGAACCTAAAGTGAAATAATTTTCATACTCCCTAAACTTCCCTCCAGGAAATAGTAATCAGAAACCAAAGACTGAGATGCCTTCAAGTGAAAAGCAATTGGCAAATAAATGGGAATTTTTCCTACAAAGGGCAGGAAAAGATTGTTTTGGTCTATTCTTTTCAAGAATTTTACTAATTCTCTTCTGGAAAGTAATTACCAAGTTCTAAGTATTCAACAAAGGTACTTAACAATTAGAGGTTTTCTCTTAGATTCAACTTCTCAAATATGCCTTTCAAGCCAATCCACATTCAGTACCACTGAGATAGGATTTATTATTGACCCCTTCATTTGAATTGCTCATCCAGCCTCTGAATCAGGAAACAATGGGGACCAGTCCTGACTTTGGATCTAGGGAGGCTTGTGCTTGAATCCAATTTTCCCTAAATTCAAGCTGTGATCTTTACCAAGTCTCAATGTTCATAATCTGAATTTATGTGTGTGAGAAATGTAGCTCAGTTATACCAATCTCTCAAAGCTGTTGTGTGAAGAAATGAGATTTGTATATAAAGTATATAGTATAATGCATGACATACAGCAAGTGCTTAATAGAGATAGTTGTTATTCAACATCAAGAAATCTTGTTTTAAAAAAAAGAAAGAAATCTTGTTTGTGCCAGGTACTGTGTGCTGGCTCCTGGTAAATTAGAGGTGAGGGCAAGTTCTTTCTCCTGGGAGGCCATTTTCTGTAATACTAGTGAAGAAGAAAATGAAAGAGTGAATGTTTGACTGAATGAATAAATAATTACAGATTTTAATAAATATCATAAAACAATACCCAGGATATTGGCAAGGGATGGGAAGATGATGATTTAGATAGAGCCTTTTGAATATTTCACATATAAATGAAATGTTTTGAGTATTGAAGTCTAGCCAGTAGAAGTCACCTGGGAAGAACATTCCAGGCAAGGAAATACATGCAAAGGCCCTGGGGCATAAAAAGACATGACTTACAGGGCGCTGAAGGATAACTAGCATGGAGAAGACTTTGGATAACAGCTGGATTTCAGAATAAGATTAGAAATGGGCAATAAAAATGATACAAAGCAATAAGAAGTAACAGCAAAAGTTTAAAAATGATTCTAAGCACAATGGGGAAAGAGGTCTTGATAACTTAAAGGGAAGAGTGTTGCTCTGAGTGATCAGTTGTGTGTTGAATTGGCTGGAAGGACAAGGGTTGAAACAGAGGACATCAGCCAAAATGTTATCAAAGTAATCCAGTGGAGAAATGATAGTAATTTACACTAAGGTGGTAGTCCGGGAAATAAGAATATTTTTACTGACGCATTATACAGTTCGGTAGCTTATGATGTTCTGATTAACAACATCAACCATACCACATCAAAATACTTAGACACAGCATTCGCTTGAAACTTCCTCAAAATTCCATTTCCTTTACTCTCTGTACATTGTTTGCACATGTTTATCTTGCTCTCTTAGATCAAAAGCTCCTGTGATATTTGAAGCTCCATCTTACCTGTCCTACTTGCCAACTCTCTCCATCCCTTCATTCCTACTCTAAGAACAAACATAACACTTATACAACAATAAAAAGAAATGGCCAAGATAAATAAATTATGAACATCACAATGGGCAGTTTTCAAGGATAACAATACTTTCTGGTTCTCTTCTCTCCTAGAAAAGTATTACAAGTCTCCTTCCTCTGAAATTTGAGGAGCCCCGAATACCACCCATGCCAATGGTGCAGAAAATCTTGGCTAATTATCTGGTTAAGAAATAGTTTCTTTGAACATCCCATCATAATCAGAGGTGAGTTCTTGGCTCTGGTATTATTGCTAGCCATAATTAGCTCTAGTTAAACTACCTCTGTTCATCCTGGCAGGCAGATCACCTACATCAATACTGCTACCAGCTTAAGCTTGTTCTTGGGAGACATTGTGTGTGACAGACTTTATCTTCAGGGCAAACTACTGTGGAATGCATTGCAGAATCCATCATTTTGACCAGTTCAGCTAGAGCCATATTTGATTGTTGGGCCTTATGGGTGAATGCCAGAATAAAAGCATACTAATCATTTGCAATTTCATGGCACCATTCATCCAAAGACCTCAGAGGACTTTTCCTAATTAATCCTGACAATGCCTCTGTGAGTTATGTGTTATCATGCCCATTTTACAGACGAGGAGACTGACTAATGGAGAAATTAAGCAGCCTGCTCAGGGTCACCCAAAAGGGAGATGAAAATTCAAAGAATACCTCTGGGCCCTCTAATCCTCTCTCTGTCCTATCAATTAATTTGAGGAGCCCCGAATACTACCCATACCAATGGTGCAGAAAATTACTCATCATTACTTCTTTTTAGACAATTATGTTTTATTACTGTATACTGTTAAGCAGTTGCCACATTCCACCCAAGAGGTGGCCACTTTTCAATCAAGGAGAAAGTAAATTTAGTTTGTAGCAACTGTGGTAGCAAACACTAAGGGAAAGTTTTGTTGCCTGCCTTCCATTGTATCAGTCACTCTTTGCCCTTAATGACTTCTTGCTTGAGAAAGAAATCTGGTCAGAAACTTTTAATAGGTTTCACTGCACCTTAAACCGATTGAGGGTAATTTTTAACATAGGAGGGAAATATATGGCTGTCATATTGTTGAATAAGGAAGAAAAAAAGTATTTTGTTCAAAAAAAAAAACCAAACTTATTATTCTACCTCAACAACAATGCTATTGAAATAAACATGTGAAATGTTCCACATAATGAATCTGAAGGGCGATTGACAAACTTTGAAAGCTGAAAGAGAATCCAAGTAGAAATTTTTCAACCCTCCCTTTGGTCAAAGTGTGATCCAATTTCTGTTCTTTGCAGGATTAGAGAGTTAATGGAAAGGTGAAGGGCAAAGAAGCCAAGCCTGAGACAGATGTGAAGAAAGGGAAATTTGTTTTCAAGTCCCTGCCATGACCTTTTCTTTGTTTGCTTTCTTGCACAGTACTGTGTGTCTGTGAAGGAATGTGGGGTTTCGGGAGAGGAAAATATTTTGCCACTTTTACTTGAGTAACCTTGAACAAATTTTTAATTTTTCCAAACCCCTCTTTCCTCATCTATAAATATGGAATATAATCCACCTTCCAATATTATAGAGAAAAGAAAATGAAACAATTTATGGAAGAATTTAGTTTGGTCTTAGCCAGTAACAGACACTCAAGAAAAGGTAGATAATGCAACTATGGTTAGTAGTCTGCCTTTCAAATGTAAGCCCCCTCAAGACTTCCAGACCCTCATGGAGAGCTTAGCTGTTCAGCATGCTTCCTACTGGTCCAAAAAGAATTGGACTTCCCACATGTTGTCCCCATTTCCTCCTTCCTACTCCTTCCTACTTAGTCATTCTATAATTCATTCCTTTAACATGTCCTTGAATAGGTAACTGATTCATCTTGGGTTCTCCATCTCCACCATGCACATGCATACCTATTTTATCTCATATGATTATTATAAGAAACAAATGGGCGAATGAATAACTCAGTTATCACTGTAAATACTAGCATGCTATAAATCTTAAGTTTTTAAACATTATCACTATTATTCCTTAAGGCCTTGCTGAAGGAAGAAACCTCATTTTAATTATTCACGGTAAGACATTAATGATTAAGTGGTTTACCCCTGCTAGGTAACACTGGTTCATTTCAATAGAAGCTTTTAGTGTCTTAAGCCAAAATTGGAAATATTAGTGAAAATTCATGACAGAGAAAGAACATGAAGGCGGATTTATTTGAATGAGGAAACTCCTAAAATTACCCTCCATATATTAGCATTAAAACAAGGATCATCTATTCTGGTACAGTTTTCCATTTCTGCAAATCCTTTGCACAGTACTCAAAGGTGATCTTGATAAAGAAATTGTAACAGAAAAGAGGTCAATGATCCGGTCAACAAACACTCAGCATTCCACTTTTCTCTCCCCTGTCTCTGCTCCCAGTTCCTAAAAGGTTTCCCTGTATGACAACCTCAATTTAAACTTTTATTTTTCCCCCATGGCTAAGAAAAATTCTCTGCTGCATGTGTTAATTGTCCTGACAAGGATGCCTGTCCTCTTAATTTGCAACAGTGGCTGTGCTAAATGGTGCAAAATACACAAAGATCTATAGTTATACCCCCCAATAAGAAATCCTATTAAGAAAAGGTCTTCTGCTTTTCATATAAAAATCCCTGTTAACTGTTTCAGTGGTGGAAAAGCAAGCCCAATACAAATACAAAATCCAAGTGCCAAGAAACTAATAAAATGATAAGAAAATTCTGGCACTGATTTTCAATGCTTGCAATGACGTGCTAAAATATGCCAAGTCATGCTCAGGAAGAACATTAGGCTGTTCCTATAAATGGGACCTATGGATCAGCTAAAGCAATAGAGTCTAATTACTATTATTAATAATAGCAAGAGCATATTAATCTCTCCTATCAGCAACCAGGTATAATATTGACCTTTTCTTTCAAAGACAGCTCTAATGCTATTATTTACTATACCAGACATTTTATTCTGCAGGACTCATCACAAAATGATTAACACAATGATATCCCATGCTGCACTATCAAAATTCCTTTGAATTTTATCAGGTAAAAAGGTGGTCATGCCCTTCAGCTGAGAAGCATGAGGGTCAACTTGTAAGAAAAATAGGGTAGAAGATAAACACCAACCTAGCTAAGAAGGTCGCTGGAATAATGATCATCAATGATGTAGAAGTTATCTCACATATATCCAACCATGCATCCATACCCATCCGTCCATCTACCTCTCTTAAACATATACTTTGTGCCCTACCCCTACCACCACCAGGGTACAATGATGATCACCCATTGATAGTAGAAGTTGGATTCCCAAGGAAAGTCATGTGTGGCAAAGATAGTTTGGACATAATATGTTTCACTTGTTCTTAGACGTTTCTCATATTGGGGTAATAAAGCTTGTATATGCCAATGAAGTGTGAGAGAAAGTGACATTTGTCACTTCAAGGGCAGGCAATTAAGTGCTTGTGTGTTTACTTTTCACTTCCCCTGCTAGAACAATTTTGGAGTCCATATATTGCAAGTGGCATACCCACAAGATGAACAAAGATCATCTAGCCTACATCAGTTTTCAAGGAAGGAGGAGGGAGACCCTTTTGTTTCTTAAGTCACTAAGATTGTGAGGCTTCATCTATTGTAGTAGTTAGTGCTAATTTTCCTGACTAATACATAAGACCCCAACATTGTCAAAACACGCTCAGTGATTTTGGACAAGTCATTCAACCTCTCAAGGTCTATTTTCTCACAGATAGAACAAGGAATACTCATCTCTAGCATTCTATAATTTTCAGTAAGTTTCTTGAGAACATAGAAGGAAAAAGGCTTTAATTGTTGGATGTAGTATATAGTTTTCTCTTACTCTATAGACAGAACGTGTTGCTCCATCATTAGTATTTTTACAGATTTTTATGTTTATCTCTCTTATAATATTTACCCCACTGTATTATAGTTATTTGTTCATGTATCTCCCCAGGTTTTGCATAGGACTGTGAACTCTTCTGGGTGCAAGAATTGTCTTTTTGATCACTTTATCACCAGGACCTGAAAGACTGCTTAACAATCAATAATTTTTTTGTTGTTGAAATGTAATTATGAATCTTGGAAAGAAAGCTTGCAGTAGTTTATCTGTCTCTCTCCTGACACTACTGGGAAAAAAATTTGCCATATAGGATATATAAGAAGTTTAGAGCATGGAAGTGCATACAAAGGAGGGACAGAGGATGAGACAGAGAGAATAAAAAAGGAATTGAAAATACTATAGGAGAGTAGAGGAATAACTTATTGATGTCATAGGGGGATCCAGAAAAAGTCTGAGGGAGTTAACCAGATAGCATAGTAAAAAGTTCAGGTCAGAGCACAAAGGCCATCTCTAGCAGAGTACCTAATCATTTTTGAAGGAAAAAATGAAATGTGACTGAGAATTTCAAGTTCAGAGATGGGATGATCATATATCCAATATCTTTTCCTTTCAACCAGGGACATGCATTGCCGGGGCTTAGAGGGAATGAAAATTTGAGATCTGATGGCAGAGCCTCAACTCTCCAGATGTCTGGGGCCAAGAAATACAAGGCAGGGTGAATTGGTCAGGATGCTGGTGACAGTTTCAAACTTGCTTGACAAGTAGAACAAGACAGGATGATATGACTAGCTGCCAAGTGGAATATCAGGCCTCTGGTATTGTCTCAACTAATATAATCTAGAAAAGAAAACACTCTACTCCCTCTGTTGTTAAATATGTCCAACCAAGGGTAGGAACCTCAACAAAACTACCCCTACTCTTCACAATATCACCAGGGTCCTTAGAGAGCCATTTATTCTAATACTGGTTAGCAACTAGTCTTTGTCTGGTTATTTCCCATCACTTAAGTGAGAATTGCTTGATGTCTTCCCCATTTCTGAAACTGATTCTTGATGTATTTTCCCCAGTCTGGGAAAGTGACAAACCTAGGATATAACGCTTGATAACAACAACCTGCCTGACCCTTTATCAAATCCCACCCACACTGGTACTGAGGCAAGCCAAGACAAGGCTCTAGCTGCACAGAAACATGTCCAGGCTGGGGATTAAATTTCTGGGTGCCAAGAAACAAGCAAAAACAAAAAACACAACAAGTTAAAAGATATTAGAGGCAATGTTTAGGATGCGCTGAGAGTCACAGGTAAGTTTTGAACCTATAAAGGCAGCAGCAAAGGCAAAACAAAGAAATGAAGTCAAATATCAAAACATGCATGGTCCTGGAGTAAATGAGAGGAGAATAGTAAGGAAGTGTAGGGAGAGAATGATTCAATATTAGTATTTCCCAAAATAGAAATGTAGTCCTCAAATAGTTTTGTCTCTATACCCCAGATCAAATACATGATCTTCTCTTTTAGCACTTGAATTCTAAAAACCATGTCCCTGAATAGTTCTGTATCTAAATTCCTTCCTTAATTTCTACACAGTATATTGGCTCCCTCAGATTCATTGGTTGCACTTGCTATATATATTTATTTACAGGCCTAAGGAGGACTCCTGGAGGCTAGACTCCAACTCTTGAACCTCACAAACCTGATGTCTTAAGCCTTTTGGCCATCAGAGCTTATCTATCTACTTCCTGAGTCTCTCTGCTTGGTGTACCCTTATTCTCCTACCTGTATTTTTCATGTCATCTCGGCATTGATTGCATCGACTTCTTAACCCTTCCCACTTTTTCTAGGACCACTGTGTTCCTAGGGCCATAATCCCTCACGTCAATGTAGATAGGTCAGTACACCCTATCCTTAGATAGTGACCCTAGTTTCTCAGTTTCTAGCTGAGTTTCAAGTTCCAATTCTCATGGCTATAGTCAATTGAAATTGCTAATTATAACAATGTATATGATTTCAACCAGTCTATCTAAGATGTTAGCTGATTTTTCCCGCTTTCTCCATAATTTCAATGAAGTCTGCATTTCTTTAACCAATATTGCCAGTGTAAGAACTTGTTTGTTGTTTGGTGAAGAAAAGTCTCCAGTCACAAGTTCCATGATTTATCCTCTTGTCTGATTACATAGAACTGCGCAACATGACTGTCCAAGGGGAATGATATTATGGTGACTGGATTACACCAATCATGATGCATTCTGGAATAAGAGTCTAAAATCCATGTGATCAAAGTGTCCCCACATACTACCTAAACAAATTGGAGTGTGTTAGCAGGGAAGAAAGAGAGAATGACTGCAGTGGACTCTGTCTGCCATACTTTCATTTATGACAACATCATGAAATTAATTGAAAAAAGAAAATTCAAAAAATTGGAATTATCTAACAATCCAATTATGTCCTGAGTTCTTGCTCTGGAAATATCCAAGCAGATGTCATTTGACCGCCTATATAGTTTAAATTGGAAGCCAAGATAGATGTTAATTTCCCTGCCCCCATGGCAGGAAAAGTCTCTATATATTTGGGGAAAATCATGCAAACACTGGAAGTGAGACCAAATGAAGGGGAAGACTTCCAAAAGCAAAGTTGGCTCACTCCACAATTTTGCTCAGACCCAGAAGTACATGGCTTCTCCTGACTATGGCATAAAATATTGTGTCCTCCAATTTCCATTCTTGCCTTCCTACTTTATAAGGGCACCATTAAATTATCACTATGCCTAGTGCTGCCCAGCTGAAGACTAGAATTCTCTACTTCCCTTGCTGCTGAGTATCACTAGGCTGAGCTTCCTATAATGGAATATGAATGGAATTCATGTGTTCAACTTTCTATGAGCGGTCATACAGTCAACACATGAACTCTTCTGCTTTTCATCCTCCCACCACTTGCCTGAAATGCGGACATAGAAGTGATTATGGATGTAGGAGAGGCAAAACACAGAACAAGTAACAGAAAGAGAGTAGTTCCCTAAGACTATGGGGCCAGTAAATAAGACTATGTTGCTTATACTAAGATTGTCACATGAAGGAGATATACACTTCTTTATTTAGGCCACCATCATTTTTGTTTTTGTTACACCATACTGGACAGATAATTTTCCTAATGAAAAATTGGCTCTTCTCCATTTCAAACAGTACCTTTTGCAAACTTTTTCCAGGTATCTAACACTTCCAGCCCAATCTTACCTCTCTCATTTCCCCCAAACGGCTTTATATCTTACTTCTTTAATAATTCTTGCAAATAAGGTAAATTTACTGAAAATTTTAAACCCTCTGACACACAAATGGAAAAAATCACAACCCACAGATGGAAAAAAATCCATCTGCATCTATATCTCTTTGACTTCGACCCTCCTGCCATCACAGAGTAAGGGACACAGAATATGAGTTCTCAAGGGAATTAATCTTTTTTCTTCTCATATAATGTTAGCATTACTCTCTTTTTTGTTATGTTATCTTTGGTCTTAATATTGGCTCAAGCTCTCCAACAGTGTGAGTGTGTATGTGCACATGGTTGGAAAGTAGAGGTGGAATTGAGGAGAGAGTAGATTAAGAAAGTGATTGAAGAGCATTCCCAACCTCAGACTTTGTGATTTTCATCATAAAATATCTAGGAAACACAGAAAGAGATGAGAGTGCATAATAAACTGAGAACTAAGATTGACAACTAATCTACTGCCAAAATCTTAGAGGAATTTCCTCTAATTAAATACTCATGGAGTGGAAAAGAGAAACACAATTGTCAGGTGACATTAACACATACTTCATCACTCACTGGAGATCAAAACTGCCAATGTGAAGGGCAATGCAGAAGTACTTCAGTACAGTTTCCTACGCCTTGGCTCAGGAAAACAAAATCTGTGACAACGACCAACCACAGATAGATCGTATAGCCACAGCTCGACCAAATAGAACTTGGAACATGAATTCTAAAGTAGATGCGCATGTGGGATATACATGTGTGGATGTATGTATACATGTATGTATGTAGCAGATGAAAAGGATCACACACACACACACGCACGCGCACACACACACACACACACACACACACACACTCCACTCCAGATTCCCCAGCTGGATTTCTAAATATTTTCAGGAATTGTAATTTTCAGGCATTCTATACATCCTGAGACAGAGGAGTTAAGTTCCGGCAAGTTTTCATCTTAGAATACAGTGAGAAAAGGGGGGAAAAACATGTAAGTAGGACACCATTTTGCCTTTATTGTTTCACTAGAGGGAAGTACTTACTACTTGTGATCATCCACAGATAAATTCCCCCCCAAGTAATAATAATAGCAACTATCTATCAGATGGCTCGAGTATAAGCATTCACTTGAAACCTGGTTGCCTAGATTCTAATCCCAACTCTATCTCTTACAAGCAATGTGACCTTGGGCAAATTATCTAACTTGTTGCTACCTCAATTTCTTCTCCTCTGAAAGGAAAATAAACATAGCCAGGATTCTGTGAGTTAATATGTTTGAAGTACTTCAGTGCTCTATATATTTGACATCAGTATCAATCCTCATACAACACAGTGAGGTATGTGCTATTGTAGTGTCCATTTCACATATAGAGTAAAAGGGCCTTAAAGGAGTCAGTTCTAATAATTGGCAGACCCAGATTTTGAATGCACTCTTTTACTGTATATGGCTGATGTCCTCATTACTACAGTATTCTTTTTTTTTTTTTTTAAAGATTTTTATTTATTTGACAGAGAGAAACACAGCCAGAGAGGGAACACAAGCAGGGGGAGTGAGAGAGGGAGAAGCAGGCTTCCCGCCGAGCAGGGAGCCCGATGTGGGACTTGATCCCGGGTCTCCGGGAACATGACCCGAGCCGAAGGCAGTTGCTTAACCAACTGAGCCACCCAGGCGCCCCTCATTACTATAGTATTCTGCCTTCTTTTGGTACCTTAAGGACAAGGAGACCCTCCTGAGACCCAACATCACCATCAAATAAATGGTTGCTATTTATGTGGCAAAATGTGGCATTGAGACATAAATATCAACCAGCCTGTTTACTTATGATCTGAGCAGGAGATTTTAACCATAAGCTAAAGCTAGTGGAAGGGCATGCCAGGGTCTTCCACCAATCACCGTGGATATTCTGTTTTTTAAAGGTGATGACATGGAAAACAGGAAAAGAAATGGTTGCAGTGAAAATACTGTGCACATTAAAAGGAGGAAAGAGCAATCAAGATGCAGAGAAAGAATGGTTTAAAAAGTCACTAAAGGAACCAGAAATTGCAGAAATTGTCAGCTTTGTAATCTGAATAGAAATGAAAACTACAGTCTTTGAATAAAGAGATGAAAAATGAGATTATATGAAAATAAGTTGAGATAAGAAAGGAGTTGGCTGAGAGGCAGGTAGAAATAAAAACAGGAGTTTGAAATGATAAATAAAGATGATAAGGAGATTAAAAATGCAATAAAAGAGTAGAAATCTGCATTAAAAGCAATAAAGAGAAGAATTAACTCTATAGAATTAGTGATGATGAATCAAATTCTAGAATCTGCAGAAAAATGCAGAATGGAGAAGAAAAGCTCAAAGATGCAGACACTAGTGATGAAAAGCAGAACGGTCAGATGTGGGGATACTTGTATTTTAGAAGCATAAATGACAATAGGAACAATTACTAAAGCTATGTTTGAAAAAAATAACCTCTGTTCAATGAGATTGCAGATCAAGAATGATTACATAATACATGAGACATTTTTGTTTTTAATGTACTTATAGGTCAATGTTCCTGCTTATTATATAAGTATGATATGCACATTCAGGAAAAAACAGAAATGCAGAGAAGCAAGAAAATATTTTTAAAGTTGCCTACAACTCTATTATATAAATGCTACTAACTCCATGCTGTAGCTTATTGCAGACTATACATGAACATTAATTAGATCATACTAACCATACAAAACATACATGATGCTTTGTAATATACCTTTATTTTGTATCTGTGCTATATATTTTCTCTTCAAAAACAACATATTTTTTCAGTAAGTAAAATACGTTCACTCTAAAAATTCAAGCACTGCATAAAATTATAAATAAGAAAAAAATTGGGGTAACTGGGTGACCCAGTCTGATGAGTCGGGCTCTGCCCTCAACAGAGAATCTGCTTGTCCCTCTCCTTCTGCATCTCGCCTCACTCCATGCTCTCTCTCTCTCATTCTCTCAAATAAATACTTTTAAAAAATAAAATGAAGTCATCCCAAATGTCATTGACCCAGATACAGAGTCATCATTCTATTTTATTTTTTAATACATTTATTTACTTGAAAGAGAAAATGAGAGAGAGAAAGCACAAGGCGGGGAGGGTCAGAGGGAGAAGCAGATTCCCACTCAGTGGGGAACCCAATGCGGGACTTGATCATGGGACTCCGGGATCATTACCTGAGCCAAAGGCAGATCCTTAACTACTGAGCCACCCAGGGGCCCCAGAAATGATCACTATTTTA
This sequence comes from Spilogale gracilis, assembly GCA_004023965.1. Lineage (NCBI taxonomy): Eukaryota > Metazoa > Chordata > Mammalia > Carnivora > Mephitidae > Spilogale > Spilogale gracilis. The sequence goes on along the minus strand of PITA01009582.1, from coordinate 17,338 downwards.
TACAACACTCTTTCAGGTATCTTTCTATGCAAATAGGAATATATATATATATATATATAGGCTACGGATCTGACAAAAAGTAAACATTTAGAAATAGAAATAGAAATAAATATAGAAAATATTTTACGTAAATGATTCATCAAACCAATGCTGTGTTGATTTTACTTTCTTTACTTAATAATGTATTGGACATATTTCCATGTCAACAGTTAGAGATTTATTTTATTATATTGATTCCATCAAATTATCTTGTATGGCTATGCAATGATTCAACTTTTTTTATTAATTTTTTTCAGTGTTCCAAGATTCATTCTTTATGCCCGACACTCAGTGCTCCATGCAAAATGTGCCCTCAGTACCCACCATCAGACTCTCCCATCCCCCCACCTCCTCCCCTCCAAGACCCTCAGTTTGTTTCTGAGTCCAAAGTCTCTTATGTTTCGTCTTCCTCCCCTATTTACCCTACTTCCCATTTCCTTTAATGCATTATCTATTGATGGACACTTAGGGTAGATTTAAACCTGTCTGTGGCTTAGTTTTCTCACCTGTAAAATGGAAGTGATTACTACAAGTCTCAGACTGCTTTAGAGATAAGTGAGTAGATAAGTGTACAAACGTTAAAAGATGTTTAGTACATAGTAAGAACTATATAAGTGTTTGATATTTGTATTAATTTATATTTAGACTATGCATTCTCTTTTCACCTGTAAATATAGTTATAATGAAGAAAATCATTATGTGTACATTTTTATAAGTTAGTTTGATTTTATTCTAAGCAGGGTTAGAATCAGGTTTTGGGGGTCTAAAATGCCACTTTTAAGAAATAAATTTTAAATTTAAGCATAAAAATACCTAAGGCCTTGAAAAGGAGTCACACAAATGAGGGATTCTAAAGTTTACTCTATGTTGCCATCTTGAAAAAGATATTCCTCAACCTTAAGAAAATGTTTTGTCCAAGACAGCAGGGACCATATTTTTTGTATTCATTTATTTTTGGCAGAACCTACCACAATGCCAGGTACATATCAGGTCTTCAATAAATATTGCTTGGATGAACTAAGTGGAATTAATGGATCAAAGAGAATAAACATTTAAAGTCTTGGCACAGTTGGCAAACTCACCTCCTAAAATGTGTACGGATTTAAGCTCCTCTCCAAAATGCATAAGGATGCTCATTTTCTCACATCTTTACTAATGCTGATTATTTTGTTGTTGTTGTTCAGTTTTATTTTGCCACACCAAAATTTTAAAAATATTATGGATTCAACTCTGTTATCTTTTTTTAATGTCTTTTGGGTCTCATGTCACATTCAGAAATGTCTTCAATGCTCCAGTGTGATAAACGTGATCACCCATGTTTTTCTCTCAATATTTTATATCTTTTGTTTAAATATTTGATTCCTTCAGAATGCATTGTATTATAAAGAATTACTTACAAACTGAATGTTTTAGATGCTTAGCCAGTTTTTCCTCTGAAAATTTTAATTAATTCTTATTTTCCCAACTGGTATAAAATGCAGCCTACATTATATACTAAATTTCAGCATATATTTCAGTTGGCATCTGGATTCTCAATTTTGTTTTAATGATCTCTTAAAATTTCAGCTAGGATTGCTTTGGATTCATTAATTAATTTAGAAAAAAATTGATATCTTTACCATATTAATCTGTGCTACCCAAGAAGAACATATGTCACTCCACTATTTGGAATCATCTTTTATGGTCTTTGGTAGAGTTTTTGGGTTTCTTCAAATAACTGTAGCATATTTTGTTACATTTATTTCAGAGTCTTTATGATTTTTGTTATTTTTAAAAATGCAATTTTCTTCATTGTTTTCTAGTTGGCTACTTCTTGTTATGTAAATAATCTGTTGAATTTTTATTTAATTTTGTAACCAGGCCCCTCACTTAATTTTTTTAAATAAAATTTCCTAATTACTTATTTATAGTGCTTCATTTGCTATTTACTTATCTCAGGAAGCATATATTTTTATTATTTTAGTAATATATCTGCATATTATTAATAAAAAGCATAAAGAATAAGACAACAGATTACCTCAAATAATTTTCCTTGCCAAAAATAATCAATATGTGGTGATGTCTCTTTATGGATATAATAACTCATATTTTTAATGTATATGGCCAGACAGAGGAGGTAGACAGATACATAACATGGAGATATGCTAATATGCTAGTATTAAATTTAAAGAAGTTAATTTAATTTTACTTGAATTTAAAGTATATTAAAGAAAATGTAATCAATCGAAAGCAATGAATATATTTTACTTAAAAGGTTTTTTATTTGGTTTTTAAATTATGAGGTATTGAATCTTTTAAATTCCTCTAGGCTTAAGGAGGGAAATATTGAAAATATTAAGCAGCTGCTGCATGATATATTAAAACACCTGTTCAATGTAGACAACCTTGAATGATTCTTTACAATCAAACATGAAATAGACTTAAGACATTCTTCACACTTTATTCCCCCCCTTAATTACCTTTAAGTAAGTAATTTTACTTTAAAAATAATGCATATTTTTTTTCAAATATTCTAACATTTATATTAGGCTCTGTAGTTCTCCCAGTCTCATTTCTTTTTTTTTCTTTTTTTTTTTTTTTAGATTTTTTATTTATTTGATAGAGAGAAACACAGCCAGAGAGGGAACACAAGCAGGGGGAGTGAGAGAGGGAGAAGCGGGCTTCCCGCCGAGCAGGGAGCCCGATGTGGGACGTGATCCCGGGTCTTAGGGATCATGACCTGGGCTGAAGGCAGTCGCTTAACCAACTGAGCCACCTAGGCACCCCTCCCAGTCTCATTTCTACATTTAAATAGATTTAATGATTTTATGAATACTTGTCCCATTTGGGGGGCTCTTTATTTTAACCCTCCTCTTAGTTGGCTCTTTTTTTTAAGATTTATTTTATTGTTTATTTTAAGGGAGACAGAGAGAGAGAGACGTGTAAGTCAGGGGAGGAGCAGAAAGGGGAGAATCTCAAGCAGATGCCCTGCTGAACAGGAACCCTTAGGGCTGTGGGGCTAGATCTCACAAACCCCGAGATCATGCCCTGAGCTGAAACCAAGATTGGATGCTTAACTGGTTGAGCCATCCAGGAGCCCCTTAGTTGGCTTTTAATTGATTTTTCCCCCTAAGGATAGTTTATGTATTCTACCTTCTCTTTTTTCAAGTTTATATTTTTTTGTGCTCCGCATGTCTATTATCCTGTATGTTTGAACATATCTTGGCTTGATATGACAATTTTAGGTAGTACTTTATTTTTCTTATTCTATAGACTGTACTATAGTTTTCTGAGAAGTTCAAGACTCCTATGAAGTTTTTACCCTAGAAAGCTAACTTGGTTTTTCTGTATGGATGCCTGAAGAATTTTTATCTTTATGATTAAAATGTAGTGCAATGTAAGTTAAGATACAGTTAGATATGTATTCTTCTGTTTCACTGGATTTTTAATTTTCATTTTAGCATGTAAATTTGAGAATATCCTGAGTACTTAATATGTAAAATTATGATTCAATTTGTGGGGAATTTATAACATTCAATCATCTACTGATGGAATACAATCTCTATAGCAATCTTGTGAATTCTTTGTTGTTTCCTAGATTCAGAAGAGTTTTTGTTGATACATGAATTGCATTTAATTTATTACTTTGCTGCAAGCTGATGTTTAGATTACTTTGAGTTGATCTTATATACGTTTATTTAACTTTCTCATTCAAGATAATTATTTGCTATCCCCATTATTTCTTTTACATAGGTGACCATATCTTCTACAAATACTGATAGCTTTACATCTTCTCTTTAAATCCCTCTATGTGTTATTTCCTTTTCTTTTCTAAGGGCTTTCCCCAGGACATTTTGTACTATGTTTTTAAAAAACCTAATAGTGGGATTTGCTTCCTTATAGAGAATTCATTTAAATTTCTCTGTTTTATATGTTTACCAAATGTAGTGAATATTATTGTGCCCTGGCCAGATCCTCTCCTGAAGCTGTCATTTTCTCAGCTGGTGACATATCAATATCTCTCATCTAAGTCCCTCCAACAGTTGACTTGGGTAAAGTAAAGCTCCTTGTACATGGCCCTTCCCTAGGGACACTCTCTGTCCAAATACCTAATAACAGGCAACTTTGGTTGTATAAAATTATGGCCTTCTTGTTTCAAAAGAGCTCAACTCTGAATAGCTATGTTGCTCTCATGCTACTTGCATCATTAGGTGAAGCCTGCTATAATTTCAAAGCAGTTGACTTTCTCTTACCCAATACTGCTTCCTTCACCTCCCCAAACACCATTACAGTTCATGGGAGTACTTATCAATAAACTTATTACATGAAAATGTCTGTCTCAGAGCCTACTTTCCACCAATAACACCAAGATAAGAAGATCTCTTAAGGTTTAGATTTAGTGAAAATATTTAAATCATGAATATGTGCTAAATCTATTAAATATTTTTCTTCCTCTATTCAGATAATCATTTGATTTTTCTACTGTATTAATGTGATATGTTATCACTTGGTAGACTTTTTGATGTTAAGCCAACCTTGATTCCAGGGACAAAGCTAACTTAAGGGTCATAATATGTTTTATAACATTTATTGGATATACTTATATATAATATAAAATACAATTTTATATATTATTTTAAAATATTTTAAATTCATAAGTAAAGTGAACCCATTGCTTCCTTTTCTTATATTGTTCTTAATCAAATTTGTAATAAAAACTGTAGAACCTTTATTAGATTAGTTAGAAGTTTTAGGCTATAGTATTAATCAGGATAGATGAGACTAAAGTATAATTTTTTAAAAAACCCTGCAAATCTCAATTTTTTAAGTGCAGCATTTTATTTGGTTCTCATGCAAATAAATAAGAAGGAAGAAATGTTACAACTCCCAACATTTCTCTATTGGAGTTGTCCTCCATCTAGTGTCTCAGTGACCAGTTGACTTTGATGTTTCTGCTCTGCTTTTTAAATGTGAGCCCTTTTTACTGCCATGCTTGACACTGAAAGGTGTTACTTCTCTTCACAATCTACTCTTCAGAACTGGTCACATGATACCAGCTAACACTAGTGAGGAATAGAAAGTAGAGAATTCCATGCCTAGGGAAGAAAGGAGAACTAGGTGATAATGGGCATCATTTCATTCTCTATTTTCTGTACCAACTTGTATAAGATAAGAATTAAATATTGTGCTTGAAAACTGAATGCAAGAGGGGCACCTGAGTGCTATTGATTTTTGGCTCAGGTCATGATCCCAGGGTTGTGGGATGGAGCTCCACATTGGGCTCTGCACTCAGCATGGAGTCTATTTGAGATTCTTTTTCACTCTCTCTCTCTGCCCTTCTCCACCATGTGCTCTTTCTCTCTCTCTCTCTCAAATAAATAAATAAACAAACAAATAAATAAAACAATGACAACAAAAAACATGTAACCTAGTTCAAGTTACTTGATTTCAGCTTGTCTTAGCTTCTCATTTGCAGAATGGAAACAATAACAATAACAATATGTCCCATACAATGTTGTTTTGAAATTTAAATGAGTTGAGTTAGTATGTATAACAAATCACTTAGATTTGGGCCCAGGACATATTTAACATTAAACATTATAAACTGTTGTTTCAAAGAGGGGAAAACTGGAAATACATGGCAGAGTACAATTCTTAGTTTCTGAAATTATGTTTACTATTCAAGAATCAAAACTCTGTCTGGGTTGAAATTCTTCTTGTGACTTAGGAGCTTTCTGTCATCCTGCAGATTATTTAACATTCTTGTGTTTCAGTTTTCACATCTGTAAAATGGAATAATGATTACTATCTCAGAGAATTAACTGAGCTTTTAAATATTGAATGTTGAACACAGTGGTTGGCCCATAGTAAGACCTGCAAGGAAGGCCCATCACCCCTAACAGTTTTCTTTCTAAGGATAAAATAGTTTCTTAACTCTTCTGCGTGTGTTGTGCATGGAGGTAGGCGGGAGAGCATGCCTGCATTCTAAGTATTTTAATTCGGATATATAGTCAACCTTTCAAACTTGAAAAGTTTAGCAAAATTCCACTGTAATGCAAATATTTATATGTTTTTTCTTTTTTTTAAGGGTTGACTTGTATAACAACTTCTTATTATGAATTGCCTCTTCTTAACTCATAAATTCTTTGCAATTTGGACTTTCCTTATTTTAAACAAATATTTTTTCTCTTGCTCATTCCTCATTTCTGTAGAAAATTTTGTTATTCAAAACTCAAATGCCCAAAGGGAACATTTTGAACATCTATGCTTCTCTATAGTTTAGTTAAAAGTTTACATTAAGAAAGAAGATATTCAGACACACATCTGTTATATAAGATCGATGTGATACCTAGAAATCATGTAGCCTGAACTCAGGATGAGCTGTCTGACCAGGAAAAATGCACTTGATATTAAAATTTGGTGCTAGCTTGTGTAACTTTTTATTCTAAGGAAAGTTCTTATTAACATCATTGGCATAATTCTAGGTAAAAAATAGGGGACTTTCTTTATTTAATCTTGCCTAATTTTGTGCCTGGTACAATTTTGGGATCTGGGAGTACAAAGAATAACACAAAGAAGGTCCCTGTCTTCATAGAGATTTCAAGTCAATAAGAGAAACGTCACCATACAAATAGATACATAGTGTGCATAAACTGAAAATTTCAACAAAAAATAAATTAATGGCTAAAACACATACGTACTCTTAAATTCAAAAACTGTAAAAGAAATGCACTTAAAAATTAACATATTTAGGTCTCAAATTGGACTTTATAACCAATAATAACACAATTATTCATATATGCAAAAAAATGAAATCAACCTAATATCCAAAAAGAGAGAAATGTTCGAATGAATTATAGTGTCCTCACACAATGAAAGATTATGCAGTCCTCTGCTCTGAGGGAACATGAGATTAAGTAGTCACAGGATTCTACCCTCTGGGCATATCAATAGTAGCATTATGAATTGGATATCATTTCAGCGCATTTAAGACTGAAACAAGAAATAGATCTTCTCAGTTAGCCACCTTGAGTCACTGATCCTATTTAAAAGGCTCTTGAACATTAAATGGCTCTTTGAAACAGTCTTTTTATGCCTTAAGTGCAACTTGAATCAGAAACACATATATTTTGTAGCCATTTGAATCACAAAAATGATTGAGTTTTTGTCAGTTTAAGACAGATTATCAGCTCTGCATATCATATCTTTGAAATGCCAATGGACTCTCCTCTTCAGGATTTTTACTGAAGGAAGCACATGCTTTATTGTCAGATACAGCTTGGTTTGTATCTCCGCTTTACCCATGTGTTTACTTTGCTAATTCTCTACATTCTCTTTAGTGTGTTTTACTTACCTGTAAAATGCAGATGACAATAAATGTTTGGAAAGTATTTAATGTGCAAATTTATAAAGCATCTAGTACTGTATTCTGCTTTTTTTTTTTAAAAAATTATTTATTTATTTTAGAGATAGAAAGAGAAAGAGAGAGTGAAGGGGGCAAAGAGCAAAGGGAGAGAGACAAACAGACTCCATGCTGAAGGTGGAGCCCAATTGCAGAGCACAGAGCCCAATGTGGGGCTAGATCCCATGACCCTGAGATCATGACCTGAACTGAAATCAAGAGTTGGACACCTAATTGACTTAGACCCCACGGTGCCACTCATAGTAGACATTTAAAAATTATTTCATTTCTTCTTCTTCTTTTTTCCTTTGTAGCTTCCATGTGCCAGGGGCAAAACCTAATGATGTGTAGCTTTGGTTGGAAAATTCAGTCCTCAAGAAGGAAGAGAGGAAGATGGAACCCCAAGGGCTTTGCTTTTGCAGTTGCAGAGATAGAAGGCAAATAGAAAGAGAAAGAGACAAGTTAGGACTCATACCAACTGGGTGACCTAGTATCATAATAAAGTCAGACAAGAAATGAAAATCCAATTCTGTCATTCAAACAGTTTGGAGTTGATGTCCAGTTGATTCCAGTCTTTCTCAAATAAGGTAAGGACTCAAGTTCACTGGTAACATATAATGTAATTTTAGGTGTTACAACAATAATTTTTAATTAATATAACTTTGTTAGGGTCCGTGGTCAAAGGAATGAGGCTGATACAAAAGTGAAGGTCAAGCAAAGCTTTATTTTGTGCCAAGCATCAAGAATTATACTGACCAGGGTCAGGGTTGTCTCTGTAGAGAGAACGACCCCGCCTAATTTCTCAGGCGAGCTTTTATAGGGCAAATCCGTGAGCCACAAGCTCACTAGGGTCATGTAGCTACCTAGAGTTAATCTGCATTTACATTGTTCAGGATCCGGGAGGTTAAGGGCATTTGGACACTCTCACCTGGTCCTAAGTAGCAGGAACTGGCTGCCCATTCTTAATATGCATCTCCATTGCTCTTGGAACTGGGAGGTTAAGGGGGTTAACTGATTGGGCATCTCCCTCAATCTGGCTCACCTTTGTTTTCCAGGAGCTGGCTGCCCATATCTCCTGGAGCTGTTTATCTGAGTTAACAATAAGATGGCAGCTTGGACATCTAAAGAGGTCCTTACAACTTTCTACAACCAACAAAATATTTTTTACAATAAATTAATTTACAAAATTAAAATAAGTTGCTTTTAGAAAAATAACTAACTAAATAAATAACAGTGCCAGTGGCACTCAAATGTGACCAAAGTAATAGAGGTAGTACACACGAATGTTTAAAGTTTGGGAACCACTACACCAAAAATAGTCAAGAAGGAGGGCTTGTCTTAGTTCACTTGGTACTATAAAAAAATGCTACTATAAAAAAATGTCTTAAACTGGGTTGGCTTATAAACAACAAACATTTATTTCTCACACTTCTGAAAGCAGAGAAGTCCAAAATCATGGTACCAGCAGATTCTGTTTCTGGTGAGGGCCTGCCTCCTCATTTGCTCTTCTCTTCCAAGTGTAGTCCCACATGATGGAACAGATAAAGGACCTTTCTTAACTGCTTCTATGAGGGCACTAACTGAGGGTTTTGCCCTTCTGACCTAGCCATTGCCCAAAGGCCCCCACCATCTAATACCATCCTCAGGTTTCAATGTATAACTTTGGAGGGAAGACAAACTTTCAGGCTATAGCATGATTTAAGAGTTAAAGCAGTAGGACCTTCCTAAGGCAGCATGATTAGAATTATCAGGCATTTGTTGCTCTGAAAGCTACATAAAGTGCCCCTGATCTAGCTCTCAGCATTGTGCCATGTACACAGTATATATCTGGAGAATGTTAATTCCTTTCTCAATCGTTGATGCTTGCCCTGTTCCTTGGCATTTTAAATGCTCTGCCATTGGTGAGTAGACACTCTACATCATATATGCCAAAAAGGCCATGACTAAAGAAGCCAAATTCCATGTCTCCCCCTGGTCCTTAGGATTGTCTTAACAATTCAGGGAAATGTCAAGCTTGGCCGGAAACCTTCCCAAATTGCACACTTTTCTAAACTTTCTGTAGTACAGGCAATTTTCTACTTCAATCTTAGACTATTTCTACAAAATCTTAAAGAATATCAGTGATGCCAAGACCTCCTTTCCATTTAAAGAATAGGGAAGTCAGGGGCACCTGGGTGGCTCAGTCATTAATCATCTGCCTTCAGCTCAGGTCGTGATCCCAGAATCATGGGATTGAACCCCACATCAAGCTCCCTGCTCGGTAGGAAACCTGCTTCTCCCTCTCTCATTCCCCCTGCTTGGGTTCCCTTCCTAGCTGTGTTTCTCTCTGTCAAATAAACAAATAAAATATTTTTTTAAAATAATAAAGAATAGAGAAGTCAAACCTGCCCGAATATCCTCCTTTTCAGCTGAGAGCACCATTAAGTCCTGGCTGGCCAAATGATAACCACCAAGTGAGGCACTGTTACAGGTTGGATCCAATGATGAAAAGCAAATGCAGAGATGTAGTTTCTTGTGGCATCTGGAAAGAAAACATCCCAGATATAATTGGACACATGAGCATACCCAGAACCTAGAAACCCAAGCATGACTAATGACAGGGAAGCAACATTTAAAAATTCTATGTCTTCTTGTCAAGTGCAAAAGGACCTAAAGTAGGGAAACACAACACATAAAACATGCACTTCGGCCAATGAAATCAGATTATATAAGTCTTTATTAACCAGAGGTCAAGGATCTAGAGTTTTGGGAAGGAATAAGGTGTATTTTACATGTGTCTTCAGGATTACTACAATAAAAATTCACTGTTGTAGAATAATAATAAAAAGAAGGTACAATCCATTAAACAACTATCATGTTCCAAACATTTTTTACTTATGTCATTTAATTTTTTCATTCAACAAATATCTATTAAACATCTAATACATGGTTACAAGGCAGAGGTTATCAAAGTGAAGAAAATGACATCTTTCTTCTCAGGAAGCTTATATCTCAGTGAAAGAGAGACCAAGTCAAATAATAGGCCATGTAACTTCAGATATAAATAAATACCATGAATAGATTAAAGAATGACTGAGATTACAAACCACTGTATGCAGATATGATCAGGAAGGCCATGTGATGAAGTGCACTGGAACTGACAATGTAAAGGAGATCACAAAGTTAAGTAAAATTGCAAGGACCAGTGGCAAGAGCAGATGACCAGGCATTCAGGCAAAGGCAGGAATAAGACCGACCTGTTTAAGGAAGTGCAAAGAAACCTCTGTAGTTAAAGATAATTGAGCCAGGGAGGAGAGAGGCAGGGGCCTACCAGTGAGAGAGCTACAAATCTCAGCAGGAACTGTTGATTATGTCATTCTCCCAATAATCTGGTGAGTGAGACTCTTGATCTTAGATTCTAAAATGTGACTTAAAGAAGGAAGGAGAGGTGCCTGGTGACCCGTGAATTAAGCATTTGACTCTTTGGCTTAGATCATGATCTCAGGGTCATGAGATCCAGCCTGGTGCTGGGCTCCTGCTCAAAGCAGAATCAGCTTGAGATTCTCTATTCCTCTCTTCTCTCCCTCTGCCCCTCCTACTTATGTGCCTGCTTTTGCTTGCTCTTTCTCAAATACATAAATAAATCTTTTTAAAAAATGTGAGAAGCTGGGAAGCTGCTCCCGAAGTTACTGTTTTAGTACATAAAACTGTGTATATGAAATAAAGAATATAGGATTATAGTGTGTAAAATTTTATTATATAATATATAACCATAGAATTTGTCTAATTTTATGATTATGCTATACATAGTATAAATATAGTATAGTATACATATGATTATTAGATATAATAATAAAATTAAATAATTATACATAGTTATATATAACATAATTATGTATACTATATTTATATTAATTATATAATATAAATTGTGCATTATATGCTGTTAATATATAATATGTATTTAATTATATAATAGAATATATCATATATAAATGTATAATGCCATCTATAATTATAGATATATAATTATATTACATATAGGTCCATAGACTATCAGAATGCAGATTTTAAAATTGCACATCCAGCACTCACTTCCCTGTATTATATTACCTAAACTATATCCCAAGTCAATTGGAAGTCTGAATTACAGATCATTTATAACAAATTTTGCTTTATAACTTCAAAGTTTATATTATGCAATATGATTTCATTTAATACATACTATGGAAACAAAACATGTATCCATGTTTCTCTTCTTTTTTTTTTTTAAGAATTTACTTATTTAGGGGCGCCTGGTGGCTCAGTTGGTTGGGCGACTGCCTTCAGCTCAGGTCATGATCCTGGAGACCCGGGATCGAGCCCCACATCGGGCTCCCTGCTCGGCGGGAGGCCTGCTTCTCCCTCTCTCACTCCCACTGCTTGTGTTCCCTCTCTGGCTGTGTTTCTCTCTGTCAAATAAATCAAAAAATTAAAAAAGAAAAAAAGAATTTACTTATTTATTATATAGAGAAAAAGAGTGGGGGCAAAGGGAGAGAATCTTTCAAGCAGACTCCACACTGAGAGTGAAGCCCAACACGGGCTCAATCCCCAGACACTGAGATCACTATCTGCACCAAAACCAAGAGTGGGTCACTTAACTAATTCAGTCACTCGGGTCCCCCAGAAATGCTTCTGAGGGTAGGAAAGTTTTCAGAGAGGCTTTCAGCCAAGGAACTTGAATATTTCAGAGACATGAGGAGTCACTTCTAAAGTCTAGGCAACTACAAGCCCTGAGCAGGGAGATGCTAACAGGGAGCTAGGGCCTGGGGGATGTGAGCTAAAGAGGATAATTAGAATAAGCCTTAAAATAGAAAACATTGCAACCTTGATAAAAATATTAATTTCTTTTTCCTGGAATGAGTTAGTTTGCCTAATTGGTTGTTTTCATAGTTTCCATATGGAAAAATAAACAAGTAAGAGTATGGAGTAAAACGGTAAAAAGAAAAAAAACAGTGGAGGTTCCTCTACCAGATATTAAAGCATAGTGTAGACCACCTTTAATTAAAATACTGTGGCAATGATACATGAGTAGACAGATAGTTCACATGGAACAAAATAGTAAGTTCGTAAGCACACCCACGTTGCCTGTGAATATATAGGAGATGATAAAGATGGTACCTCAAATAAGTGGGTATTTTAGATTCCTAGGGCTGCCATAAAAGTGTACTAGAAACTAGGTGACTCAGAACTATAGAAATGTGCTGTCTCACAGCTCTGGAGGCCAAAGTTTTGAAATCAGGGTATAGGCAAGGTCATGCTACCTCTGAAGACTCCAGGAGAAAGCCTCACCCCCAGGTTCTGGAAGCCTCAGGTGTCCAATGGCATTTAAGTGGCCATTTCTCTTTGTGTCTCTTTAAATAATCTTTCCTGTGTGTGTGTGTCTATCTCTGCGTCCAAATCCTCCTTTTATAAAGATATATACATCATATGCAATATGGTCACATTGTGAAGTCCAAGGGTTATGATTTCAACATCTCTTTCTGGGAGGACACAACTCAACTCATAACAACAGGGACAAAGAATGCTGTGGGAAATAGCTATTAAGAAAAAGACCAAGTCACCCCCATACTTCACACTGTGTGCCAGGATAAAATCTAAACAAATCAGAGATTTAAATGAAAAAAACTGAACTCAATAGCATCTCTAGTGAGAAATGTATCTTTAAAAGTAAGAGAAACACTTTCCTAACTAGAAGTCAAAGTCCAAAATAACAAAATACCATAGCAATACACTTAACTATAGAAAAAATATTGTTAGAAACATTTTGATTGGCAAATATTCCCCCACTAAAATGAATGTAAAATGAAAAAGACAAACTTCAAGAGATATTGCCAAATTCTATCAAAAAAATAATAAGTTTCAAAAAAAAGTAAGGTCTAAAATTTGAAGGGAAAAAACACCCCCAAAAAAGTATGAGAATAAGCCAAATATAGAAAGTATATTTTACACATATGGAAAGAGCATCAACTTAACTTCTTCTTATGAAATTGAATATCATAAGTACACTGAAATAGAATTTCTCCCTTATCAGTCTGGCGAAATCCAAAGTTTCACGGCATATTTAATTGACAACCTTTTGGGAAAAGAGATGCTTCCCCACCCACATTGCTTATGGAAATATAATGACTCCATCTCTATGGGAATTTGGCCATAATTAGAACAGTATACACGCATTACCCTTTGGCCAAGAAAAGTCATTCTTAAAATGTAACTCAAAAATAAAAAATGACTTACCCACAAAGTTACTTAGGCATACAACTCTGCCTATTGCGATATTTATAATGGCAAATTTCTATCCATAGCGATTGCTTGAACAAACAATGATATAATCACAAGGAACACCAATAGTCACTTAAAAAAAAGAAAGAAGAATGGTAAAAATCTCTCTATACAATGATACAAAGTACGCTTCATGATACTTGTTCAGTGGAATAAATAAGGTCTAGAACGTGCACGATACATACTGTGATTCTTTTGTGTAATAAATGGGAAGAAATGTGCTTTTGCTGTTCTATGCAAAGAGAAAAATAGCAAAGATAATCCCAAAACTAATGAGAAGGTTATGATAGGGGAGGTAAAAAACACGGAGGAGTCAGGTATTTTTGAAAGAGAAGTGAGATTTATCTAAATATAGTCAACTTCTTATACACTTGTGTTTACAGACTCAAAAATGAAATTACATTTAAAAAGCAATTGCTAAGATTTGCAAATAAACTGAAATAAATGTACCCATGTATCAACTTGATGACATAATCATAGAGATGTGAATTAAAGTGACATTAAAATACAATATTTTGACTATTCATCCTTAGTAGCCAATATTCAAGTGACCATAAAAACTGAAAAGAAGTCTTAAAGTACACTTAGTAATCTAATTTTTGTAGCAATTTTGATACTATTATTTTCAAATTATTTTATTTATATTGCAGAATATGGCAAATAAGTAATTTATTAATGTTATTAGGAATTAAGCTTTTTATAGTAGGAGAAAAGCAATTTTATATATAAATAACATTTTCCAGACTATATTTCTAGAATGTATACTCTCTGGAAAATCACCAGACTGTGTATCAAAGGTGTCTGTATACACGATTTAATTTACTAATGCATTATTGAAGCACAAGTAATGCCCACAAAAATAGAAATTAAAATACACCATGGTCTTTATACCACAAAGAGTAACTCAATGTATGCAAATTTTTAAAACATCATTCAGGAGGCCGAAAGATCCTAGGATGGCATGCAGGATGTGACAAAATAATCTAATCATCTAATTATATTACAAATGTACAAAACAAGCTCATGTAAAGGGGGAAAGTTGTTAATCTAAATAACTTTGGAAATGAATGGAGTCTATAAATATAAAGGCAAAAGAAATTATACATAAGTGCTTTACTCTAACACTGTTTCCCCTGGGGTGTGGGGTCAGAGCTCTGATACTGCTGTATTTTTAGATTTTAATTGAACAATTAAATAAATGGATGACTAACGCTGGGAGCCAGGTTTCTCACTGTTGGAGTAAAAGGTTGTGGGTAAGCAACTGGAAAAGACTAGCATGATCTATGTTAGATCCAAGATATCAAGATAAATTTATGTTTAGCTTAATATAGATACAGATGTTTACACATAGAAACATTTATAGATATGCGTATAAACAGATTAATATATACAAATATGAATTTCTTCATTCTGTCGGCTGAGCATGCCTAGAAGCAACAGCATCCCAGTAGCAAAGAGCATATCTAGAACACAGATCTTGGTTTTTAATGTTATTCTCCAATAACTGGAACCAGAATTCCCTGGAGAAATTTTTGATTCAAAAATTAGGACAGGAAATATACAAGATGGGACTGGAGCATGCAACAGTGACAGAAATCACACACACACACACACACACACACACAAAGTGATTGTTAATGGGGACATGTGAAAGACACCCAAGAATTCACTAAAAGAACTAACAGTATACAAAGATGGAACAATTCTAGCAACAAAATAATTTTGAATTATAACTTAAAGTATAAAATAAATATCCATGATTCCAAGTTGTTATAAATAAATGATAAATAAATGGGGAAGAAGAGACAAATCTCCCTTGCAAAAGTATTCCAAACAATGTATGTGGTTATCTATGCCCCGGGCTGTGGAGCAAAACTTCCTTCTTCTTAAGTGTGTGCTTCCCATGGTAACCGACTTTGAAAGAGGACAGACAGTATAGAAAGGGACAGGAGAGAGTAAATCTGACAAACATTCCATTAGCCAGGTGGCCAAGGTCCACCACAACAGTTAATCACTTACCAGTCATGTTGATATAACGTACTCTTGATAGGATGTATTGAAAATACTTCTTTGATCCTATGATCTTCACTCAAAATTCATTAGGCCAGTCTAATCATGAGGGAAGTACTGGGAAAAATTGAGACGCATATTTAAAATAACTGACTAGTACTCCACTAAGTTATCAAAATCATCGAAAATGAGGGAAATCTGAGAAAGAGTCATAGCCAAGAGAAGCCTAAGAAGATGAGACTTCTACTTTTCGTTACTTTTTTTTTTTTTAAAGAGGAAGAGAGAGAGAGAGAGTAGGGAGGAGGGGCAGAGGAAGAGGAGCAGAGAGAATATCAAGCAGGTGTTGCAACCAGCACAGGACCTGAGGCAAGGCTCCATCTCAGGGCTCTGAGGTCACGACCTGAACCAAAACCAAGAGTACAATGCTCAAATAACTGAGCCACCCAGGGGCCCCAGGAGTCATGACTTCTAAACATAAAGTGGTAGGTATTCTGAATGGGATCCTGAAACAGAAAAAGAACACAGAGGTAAAAACTAAGGAAAGAGAGATAAAGTACTGACTTCCATTAATAATAATGTATGAATATTCATTCATTAATTATTGCAAATGTACCACATTCAGGTAAGAGGTTAATAATATGTGAACTTTTTGTACTGTTATTTCAGTTTTTCTGTAAATGTAAAACTCATAAAATGAAAATTTTATTTTAAAAAAGGACATAGTTACATAAAGGTACATTATTTTAAAATTAGAAGAAACCTACAGATATTTTAACATAATCCTACCTTCTTATTTCCCTTGAAGGTAACTTGATGTCCAAAGAGAATAAATGACATGTGTGAGAGCATATGGCATCAAAACTTGCTTAGAGTTGTGGCCATTTCATTTTATCCTGAATGTTAATACAAGCTCACAGTGACTTGAACCCCAAAACCTCCTTTAGAGTTTATTTGAAAGCACTCAGGGCCCAGCAATTCTTTCCAAAAGGTTAACAAAAATTAGTCAAATTGTAAAATGATTTGTACAAAATTGTTTTATTTACCAAAATAACACAAAGCCTACAGAATTAATAGTAATATTTTCAGGGGGTTTCTGCAAAGGGAAGACAAAAGACCTCAGACAATGTTGCAATGCCTTAGTTGAATTCTTAGGTTTTTAATCTGGCTTTAAGCCTTAAAACCTAAAGTCTTCAGGGCCACAGAAATAAGCAGGTTTGGGAAACTGCACCAGTCTTAGATGAGGCCCAAACCTAATGTAGGAAGTCATTTAAATGACTCATATGTAATGAGATATATAAGTGTCTCATAAACCATGAGGCCTTTGTTAACATGGTCAGCTGGATTTAGTCATCAAATCAACGTGAGAAACCATGTTATAACCCAAGGGTGCTCAGCCATCCCAGAACCAGAGCAGGAAGTCTAAGTGGGACGATTGAAGAGTTAATGGATTTAAGCTCATATATCCTGTGGAGACCATTTTGCCATAGGAAACTACTTCATGAGGCAATATTAGTATCTCTGCCTCCTTCATTTGTCTCTCCCAGGATTTGTCAGCCTGATGCACACTCAAATTATCTGTGGAACTCAAAAAAATCCTGATACTGAAAC
>PITA01009581.1:0-76782 GCA_004023965.1 Spilogale gracilis | reverse complement strand
GGTTGGTGGTGGCGGGGCGGAATGAGCTTGACAGGCATTTTGTCTTTCTTTCTTTCTAAAGATGAAGCAATTATGCTCTGAACCAGAACCGGTGTTGGGGAGGGGGCATCTGTGGGGGATGGAGGTGGAGCTCACCTCAGCACAGTCTCGAAGCCTTACTTTTCTCACCTGTAACTCTGCATTACTGCTGTGGAGGCGGCAGGAGCTGGGGTCTCTGATTCCATAGTAACAATGCTTTGCAATTATACAGCTCCTCCCATAATCTCCACACGCTCCATGGTGGTTCATTAAGGAGCCACTGCCCTGCCAAGATGTCCCTACTGCCTGCTTCACCCTAAGAGTGGGACTGAGAGTGAGGAGCAGTACCAGAAATGCGGTCAGGTGGGCAGGCGCTCCAGCTAACCCCGCCTTACTGTCAGAGGGAAAAGACCCTAAGTCAGCAGAGAAACAATGGCTGAAAATCACAGCTCTCCAGCCTGCAGATGGCGCCCCTTCCAGGGAAGCCAGGATGGGGGGGGGGCTACCTCAGTCTGTCCATCTGTAAAGCGGGCGGGGGACCTGCACCTGAGGCTTGGTGACTGGGGTTGGCCAGGATCACTTGCCACCCTCAGGAGGCAGCAGCGAAGCCTCCAGATGCAGGCCTAAAACTGGAGCCATGATGGCCTGGGAGCTGGTCAAGCCTGCCCGGGCTAGGAAGAGGGGATGACAGGTGAGAAGAGAAGCTCCTGCAGCTAGGAGAAACGGCACCCAGAGGAAAACTTCCCCAGAAAGTGAGTGCATCAGCCTTTCTGGGGACAGGCTCAGATACGCACTCCGCCAAGCAGTCCTGACGGTAGGCTGTCCCAGGAAGATACACAGGCGACCCCAGGCCTGGCCATCCCAGGGACGTCCCTGAAACACAACAGGGCAGCTATCCCAGGTAGTTTCCTGGGGGCGACACAGACCTCGCCCCTTCACCCGGCCCAGCCGTGCTGGAGGGGGGCTCCCGGGGATCGACACAGACCTCTCCCCACCAGGCCTGGCCACCCTGGTGGGGGAGGGAGTTCTGCGGGACAGCACGGACTCCAGCCTGGCCCAGCCGTCCCAGGGGTTTCACGGGGCCAACAAAGGCCCCCGCCAAGCCAGCCGTCTTGGGGGGCTCCCGGAGGGGACAGCACGGAACCCAGATGGAGCCGGCTCCTGGGAGAGGATGGGAAGAAAGGCATTGGCAGAGAGGCTGGCTTGGGGGAGACGCCCCCACGCTCACCCCCATGCCCGGCCCGAGAAGGCCCAGGTGGGGTGACCCCCGCCCCAGCCCGGAGCCCCCGCGGATTAGGCCTGCAGCCGGCGGCGCCAGTTCTCAGGCCCGGTCGGGGGCGGCAGACCCGGGGTCCCGGCCAGCGGTCGGTACTCACCGGCACGGACATCTTGGCCGCTGCTCCCGGGCTCCGGGCGGGCAGCGGCGCCGGCAGGCTGGGGGCTCCGGTCCGCCGCACCGCTCAGAGCCCCCCGCGCGGAGTCCCGGCGCTCTCGGGGTTCCCAGCAGGCTCCTGCGCGCTCCCGGCGGCCGGACTGTCCGGCGGCTCCAGTCCGCGCCGCGCATGCGCCGCCCCGCGCCGCCCCTCCCCCTCCCGTCTCCTCCCCGGGGGCCGCGTTAAAGGCGAGGACCCCGGCCGCGGCATTTTTCTGTCGGCCCAATGCGGCGAGGAGGCTCTGTCTCCACGCCGTATCCAACCTTCAGGGGCCACCTCGAGTCGCACCATCTCCTGTTCTCCCACCCGGTTTTGGAGACCGGAGTCCCCACCCCCCACGTTGCCCAGCCCAGGATGCTGGGCGCCTGCCCTGTGGTCTGGCAGGGCTCCCAGTCCCTGTGCCTGAAGGCGATTGCAGGTCAGCCTCGCAGGGCTCCTAGAAATCCTCCCCGCTCCTCCGGCTGAAAGCCCGGAGACCCGGCCACCCCCACGCTGCGCTGCCCAGACCTCCTCCGCCTGCTCTGCCCTGCCCCTGTGCCCCTCCCCCGCTGGGGGGACGCTCCCGACTGCCTGGGGACAGCCTGGCGCATTGTCCGGTCATCCCCGACAAATAGAGCTGACAGATACAGCTGGACTGGCTTTTAGGGAGGATCCTGCCTCCTTGCAAAACCCCCACTCAAAGGCCACCCACAGTCAGGCTGCCCAGCGGCGAGGGCCAAGCCCTGCGACGCTGGAAGACTGCCTTTGGGTCTTTCAGGCTTTCTTCTCCAAGGTTAAACATCCCCAATTTCTTCAGCTTTGTTCCACATCTGCTATGGTGGCCACAGATAGCGGGCCCATACCTGTGTGCCCTAATTTCCCATCCCTTGCCAGATGGACCTTGCTGTTCTCATGTTACATTTCATAAACGGAGGCTCCAAAATCTCTCAGCCACCAGAAGGGTGAACCAGAAGTCTGAACTCTCTGGTCTGCCACTCATATACAGCCTGTCCCTGTTCCCTGGGGACCCTTCCTGGGCAGATCTGCACCCAGAGAAAGGGCTGTTACCACCCAGGAAGATGAGTGAGCACCTAGACCACGGTTCCGTACCATGTCGGTCCAGGGATATCAGCACCACTGCCACCACCACCACCCCCCATGGAGAAAACTAGAGCTGCCTCCATGAAGCTGGCCCGCAGCAGATGTGCCTCATGGCAGGACCTGGGGAACAGAGTTCCAGCTCTCTAAGACGTCTGTGAGGGCAAGTGCCCAGGGCTACGGACTCCCTCGTCCATCAGGTGTGCAGTGCCAGGAGTCCTCAGGTCATTGAACAGAGGGAGGAAGTACAAGCGAGGAGAGCTTCCTTGGAGACTCATATCCGGCCGCAGGTCCGCAGGCTTCAAACCCCCCTATTGACAGATCATCCATTGGGGTTTAGGAGGCTTACCAGCCTTCTACCCCAAGAGGTGGGGCTGCGTTGGTCTTTCTCTAGGACGCTCCACGGGAGAGTCCTAACAGTGGCCCCCAACAATGAGAGGGGTACTGGATATGCAAGAAAGGGGGGAAATCGAGGCCTGCTATGAGGCCCAAATCCTGATTCTAGGACTGATGAACTGGGTTCCCTTTCCCGCTCCACCTAAACAGAATTGTCCACCCCTTTGAGTGGGCGTTATCAAGTACGCGCCTCAGTTTCCCCAGCCCCAGGCTTGGTAAGGCATTGTCAGAGGGTGCAGGCAGGGCCACTGCAAACAGAGGAGGGTCTGGGCCGACAGCTGCCACCTCCTCAAAGGGCGCTCTGTGTTTGTGTGTGTCTGGCAGGCAGCCCTGCCCGTGCCCACACATCCACATCCAGCTGGCACTGGGGCTCCTGAGCTGGGAGCAACTGCTCAGCCTGGCGCCTGGGCTCCCAGCCACAAGCGCCTGACGTCTCAGAGGCCCCCTCTGCCGGTCTGGCCCCTCCCTCCCTGAGTCCAGGCTCCTCCTCCTTTCCTGCTTTGGCTGGATTCTTTTCGCCTACTGTTTCTGTTTCCTCCCTCATCAGCCCCTTCCCTAGGAGCCCAGGCCAGAATGGGGCTAACAGTGGGGAAATACCCCCTCCACACCCCTGGGTAAGGGAAATGGAAACCCAAGGGAGGGATGCAGCTGGGGTCATGACCTCCAAACTATCTAGCCCTTGCCTTCATCTGGCCCCCAACAATGGCTTACAGCTACTTATTCGGAGAGGGGGTCACCAACTTATCACTTAGCACAGGAAGAAGGACCCCTGGCCAGAGCCTCACTTACTGCAAGGCAGAGATCCAGCACTTTGGGCAGGGGGTTGTACCCTCCACTGCATTCCCCCATTCCCCAGCAGGCAGATGATTCCAGCATGACTCAGTCAGGCTCTGGGGACCTTGCACTAGCAATTAACACCACAAGGAACAGCTGGGGTGCCTGACCAGTGGACAGTACACTGAGAGGACCCTTGAGGGCCACCCACGGCCCCAGGGAGACAACGGTTATTGTTGTTCCTGGCACTGGGAGGGAAGGGAATTTGGACCCAGACACAGAGTAAATCTGGGTAGAGACAAGCTTCATACTCAGGTCTCTGGACACCCAGGCCTCTGTCCCCTGGGCCTTGCCATGTCTAGAAGCCTGAGGCCTGGGAGGTGGCTCCTTCTCCCCACCCCCACCCACGGTAACCAGAGACCTCTCCTGGCCCAGGAGAGCACAGTGAGCCTTTCGGGGCGCTTATGGGCACTGTGTGATAGTGCTACATTACATTGTGCTTTTGTTGCCATCAATGAACTCACATCGATACAACCTCATTAGCTAATGTTCACACTCTGTTCAGACTGCCTTAGCTTTCCCCCACTGTCCTTGTCCTTTCCCTGTTGCCAGATCCCATCGAGAATCCCACATTACCGGGAAGATCTCAGAGGTAAAACGTCATTCTCACCACATCCTATCAAGGATGGATCCTGTCATTGCGACAGCTTATCACGGTCATGACAGCCTTGAGCTTGTGGCTGACACCATGATGGTCGGGTTTTGTAGCCTGTACTCTTTGGAAGGAATGAGGATTTATGCTTTATCTCCTGAGGGCAGAATATCTACATAAAAACATTTGGAACTCTTCTGTATGAACTCGTGGATATTCATTTTATACCTTGGATTATAATCCAAAACCACTTTATTTTCTTGCATGTATTGATCTTGCTTTGATAATAGGGAGTTCTTTCTGTTGGTGCGTCAGATTTTTCAAGAGAATCTAGAAATCCAAATTGTTTTCATAAAATTGCTGGATTTTGAAATGTTGGCTGGGAGTGAGCCAAACGAAATACTTCTACAGGCCAACCCCAGGCCGCTCGTGGCTCAAGAGTCAGAAGACCTGGTTTGAGTCCTGTTCTGTTGCTCACACCTGGATTATTTTGAGCAGGTGCGTGAGTTCATCTGTCTGGGGCTCTGTTTCCTCATCTGTGAAATAGGAGGATGATACTTCCTGGGAGGATTCAATTGAATGACTCAGGGAAAGTTTGGGCCACTGGACCTGGCACAGAGCCCTTGCTTTGTAAATAGCAGGGACCTATGGAGAGCAAGATCTGAGTTTATTTGAAGGAGAAGGAGCTTTTAGGGTTGGGGTGGCCAAGGAGACCCCATGAGCTCTGGAGTGGATGAGAATAGGAATGACCACCCCAATACTGGTTTTCCCTTTCTTTCTTTCCTTCCCTCCTTTCCTTCCCTCCTTTCCTTCCCTCTTTCTTTCTTTCTTCCTTTCTTTCTTTTCTTCCTTTCTTTCTCTTTCTTTCTTTTCTCTTTCTCTCTCTCTCCTTTCTTTTTCTTTCTCCTTCCTTCCTTCCTTCCTTCCTTCCTTCCTTCCTTCCTTCTTTCCTTTCTTTTAAAAAAAAATTTTAGGGGCGCCTGGGTGGCTCAGTTGGTTAAGCAACTGCCTTCGGCTCAAGTCATGGAATCGAGTCCCACATCGGACTCCCTGCTCGGCGGGAAGCCTGCTTCTCCCTCTCTCACTCCCCCTGCTTGTGTTCCCTCTCTGGCTGTGTTTCTGTCTGTCAAATGCAAGCCTAGGAAATGCAAGCCACCGTGGATGGGTTCCCACAGACACTCTGGGGCCTGACACCCAGCAGATGCAAGCGAACAGCCGAAGAGTAAAGGCCCTGTGGTCAGTACCCGCAGATGCTGCTGCCTCCACTGTCCCCCGCCCCCGCCCCAGCAGACAGGAGGCCGAGGGGAAGGACCTGACAGCTGAGCTGGGCGGAACCACAGGCTCCCACCTCCACTGGCTCTGAGGGCCCTGGCCACCGGCCTCCTGGTCTTCTAGGATGTTTGTAAACACCCAGAGACCAGAGCCCCTTCCAGGAACAGGCCTTCATTCTCAGTGACTGTGACAAGTGGAATTTCACTGTCCACTGGAAACAATCCCTAGGGCATTGTGTTTCTGAACCCAGGGATCAAGCTGCCCGCCTGAATAGTCCACATTCTCTAAATTAGTTAAGAGCCCCAAAGAGCTGTTGCCACATTGAGGTCACCAATGTGAGTCCCTACAGCAGCGGCTGGCTTCTCAGCGAGGCAGGAATGCTGGGCCGCACCCCCCATCAGCTGCTCTGCTGCCTGGGGGCCAAGGGTCTGCCCCAGGGGCGCTGGGAAAGTCTCCCCGCTCCCTGGGACTGAGACTGACCTTTGTGGAAACAGGAAGGGACTCACAGTAGGGAGTGAGATCTGCACTTTGGCAAGAAGCCGGCCTCCCTGTCACCTTTGGCCTCCTGGGGCAGGGCAGAGCCTGGTTCTAGGTCCTGCCTTGTGAACTTCAGCATGGTATTTATGCTCTAAGCTTGTTTTCATCCCCTCTGTCAAATGGGGCTTAATAAAGCAGTAAAGCCGGCCGCCAGCTCCAGGTAGCCTCCTGCCTGCCCTATTTCATTCTATGCGAAAGCCATGCCCCCTACCCCCCACCATGGAGAACCGGGCAGACCGCATCCCTGGCTTGCACATCCTGGCAGGACTGGGGTCTGTGGCATTATGAGGGCTGCTGTGGCACCCAACGGGAAACACTTGTTAGATGCTGCGTCAGAATCGCTGACCCGTCTCTCCAGCCACCAGCCCGCCTTTCTCAACCGCCTCCTGCTCCCCTGGGGCAGGAGTGGTCCCACCCCTCTGGATGGGGCTGAGAGGAGGGGAGGCTAATAAAGATGCTGGAGGCTGGCCCAAGTTCTGGCCTCGAGGGTAAACGCTGGCAAGTTCTGTACACAAGGCCCTTGGGCTCAATGTTTGATGGGAGCAATGTCCGACAGGTTCTAGAAAGTCGAGGCTGCATATCACCCAGATGACAGACCTTCCGAGTGGGAGGGACTGATGCTTACTGCGGGGCATCCCTCCAATGCCAGGCTAATACCTGGAGACATGGTGACAGACCCAGATGGAGGAGTGGGATTGGGGTTCTGCCCTTACAGCCTGCCTGCAGTGGCAGAGGCTTCCCGGAGGAGGCAGCATTCAAACGGGAGCTTGAAGGATGAACAAGAGTTCAGGGGGCCTGTGTGGGCAGCAAAGCTGGTGTGCAGAGGGGCTCCCCTCCAGGGTCCAGCAGCCTGAGACCCACCTGTTCCTGGGGAGAGACAGACGAAGGTTTCCAAAAGCAGACCTTCAGTGGGGAGGCCTGCATTTAATGCCGGCTCTGCCATGCTCTAACACGCCACCTGGGCCCAGTCATCCCTCTGAGACCTCAGTGTTATCTTCTGGGCAATGGGGCAATGGCATAGGGGCTCAGAGAGGGCGTTGGGGACACCCGCGCTCACCAATTTGGGAAGTCCACTTCTGTTTCCTTAGAGGGCTGTCTTCCTCCCTTGTTTAATGATCTCTCGGGGGTATTGTAAGGCATCAGGCCCAGACTCCTACTGGGCCCCTGACTCCTGATGGAAACCCCAGGGTGGGGTGGGGGTGGAGGTTCTGGGTGACAGCCACCTATGGAAAAATATTGATTGTATACCTAATCTGTGCAAGACAGCATAGGGGTTGTCATTTCCTAGAAGCAGAGCCTGAGAAAGGGATTCTTGGAAAGTAGCTTGAGAGAAGGGGAGTGGGCCAGAGAGAACGGGAAAGTCCAGCTTCAGCCTGGCCCCTGGGGAGCTCTGGAGTGACTTGTGCCTCAGAACTGGTCTCACCTGAGTAGGGGGCAGGCCCATTAGGCTCCTGGTCAGCCACATGCTGACCACTGCCTGGCGTGGTGAGAGGGAGGAATTCGGGCCAGGAGCTCCTAGTCGGCCAGATACCTTTCCAAAGACGCAGTAGCTGTGAGCAGAGAGCAGTCGCCTCTCCCCGCAGTTGGGGGTTTGGCCGTTACCCCAACACCCTCCACAGAGAATGAGTGAATCAGGCTATAGTCCTACAGGTGTTTGCCCTGCAGGAGTCCCCACCTTTGACTTTCCTGTCCTCACTGGCCCTTGGGCGTATTTGGGGAGTTGCTTGCTGAAAGGCCCAAAGTATAATAAATAGGTGGGGATAGGATTTCCAAACCACCCTTCCTGTTGTCCTCTCCCCTTGCATCCCGGTAGCAGCCCACGCAGCACTCCCGGGCCCTCCAGGGAGGGAAAGGGTCAGCCCCAACCGGGCCCTCTCAGGAAGGAGCCCCCAGCAAGAGGAAGGGGCTTCATCAAAGAACCATGGAGATGGGGCTAGGACCCAGGTTTTCTGACTTCTAGTTCTTTTCCCGCCAGGGAGAAAGCCCATGTAAGGAGGAGTAGAGTCTCCCTTTTGTTGGGGTGAGAGAGGGAAAAGCTCCATTGGTGAGCCCAGGCAGGATCCCCTCTTACTCTCCAGCCTCTGGGCAGGTCGGTTTAGGCTACTGAATAACTCAGGCCACAGTGAGACAAGGGAACAAGGACACGGCAACCCCTGGGCCAGCCGGCAGCCGAAGGGAGACTCACTGCCATGACTCAGCTTGGAGAGAGGCCCGGGCAGCTGCCCAAGAGCTCTGTGCATTGCAGGGTAATGTTCCTGCTGCCAGCATCTCAGGCTCCCAAAAGGGATATGCCTTTGGGTTGATTTAATTTAATAAATTTGAGAGACAGCGAGAGAGAGTGGGTGGGGGGAGGGACAGAGGAAAAAGGAGAGAGAATCTCCAGCAGATTCCCTGTGGAGCAGGGAGCCTGATGCAGGGCTTGATCCTATGACCCTGAGATTGCGACCTGAGCCAAAACCTAGAGTCAGAGGCCCAACCGACTGAGCCACCCAGGTGCCCCTCGCGTTGGTTTTGAATGGTTTCCTTCCAGATAATCCATGTAGCCATCTCCAAGGAAGGAGCCTTGAGCAGCTCTGAGACCTGGAGTGACCTAAGCCCAGCGCCTCCTGCAGGGCCTGGGGTCTTGCTGTGGTTGCCATGCACAGAAGCCCAGGCTGGCTCCTGCTCTCCTGCTGCCCCCACTTCACTGGTTCCCTCTTGTCCAAGGACATGCGGAGAGAGGCAGCTGCCGTAGACCCAGGCTGCACTGCTTCATACTCATCTAGAAGCAGCCCTGTCTCACAGAGAGCAGAGGGAGGCTGCATGAGGCAGCCAGAGTTAAAAAAGAAGTTACGGTGCCAGGACTGATGCTTGGGGCCCGGTCCCAGGACAAGGTCGAGGTGGTAGACCTGGAGAACACACAAGGAGGCTAAGATGAGAAAGGGGGCTGGCAAGCCACTGAAAGGAAGGGGAGGGCCACCAGACTCTTGATCTCAGGTTTGTGGGTTCAAGTCCCATGTTGGGTACAGACATTACTTAAAAATAAAATCTTAAAAAAAAAAAAAAGAGGGGAAGCCTTAATTTGGGAAGATAAAGACAGAGAGGGAGTGAGACTGGAGGTGGAGCGGCTAGAAATAATAGTTTAAGGCAAATTCGGACTTGTTCACCAGACTTCAGAACCACTGGGCAAGTGTGAAAGAAGGGTAGTGAAGCCCCACCTCTTTTTACTTTTTCCAATAAAAAAAATTTTTTTTAAAGCAAGGTCTATACCCAATACGGGGCTTACGCTCATGACCCTGAGATCAAGAGGTGCACATTCTACCGACTGAGCCAGCCAGGTGCCCCTTGAAGGCCCAGCTCTTAACTGCATAAAACTCAACTGCCCTGAGAGGTAAGGCTAACTGGATTCAAAAAATGTTGACAGCAACTCACAGATGAACGTGTCACAAAACCAGGTTTGCGATGAGTCAGGCCCTGGGGCAGATTCCTGCTGCATCTGTCAGGTCCTCCAGAGAAGCCGAAGCAGTAGGAGACAGAGGGGCTGCCAAGGGAGCTGGAGGGGTGGCGGATGGGGAGCTGATGGTCTCTGTCCAGTTCAAGCTAGAGGCTCCCAGAATCAGGAGCACTGATGGGTGGGAGAAGGATGTCTGTCTGAGCTCAAGGAGAGAGCAGGTTTGCCTTTCTCCACATTTTGTTCTCTCCAGACCCTCAATAGATTGGATGATGTCCACCTACACTGGTGACAAGGATCTTTACCCAGCCTACCTATTCAAATGCTAACCTCTTCCAGAAAAAAACCCTTGCAGATGAGATCTACCAGCTCCCTTGGCATCCCTTAGTCAAGTTGGCACATAAAATTAACATCATGCCTGCCTTGTTCGAATGCTCCTTCCAGAGACAGAGCTGGGCTGGGCTGGTACCAAAGAATGTTGGGCATGGAGGCATGATCTGGTCCAGTGTTCTCCATGGATGGCCATTCTCCTCCTAGTTCCAGCCACATCTCACCCAAAGCACTGGGCTCCATGCTCAGAGACGGGCAAGCAGAGCTCCTTTGCTGAATCTTGTCTTCTCAGAGGGTTCCCATACAGGCACACAACCATAACCGGGCATTATATTTCAAGACCTTGAGGATGTTTGCCTTCCCTGATATTGACAACACCACGGGCAGAAGTGATCTAGAAATATCCAGTGAAGCAGATCAAGATCTAAAGACAAGGCAGCTCACTGCGGCATTATTTATAACAATAGGAAGCAGGCAGCCTCAGTGACCAACAGCGGAAGACCAGTATAATAAATTACGGTACAACCATGACACCATGCTCTACAGCCATTAGAAAAACTGTTTTTTCAAAGAATGTTTGAGGGGCGTCGGGTGGCTCTGTCGGTTTAGCATCTGACTCTTGAGTTTGACTCAGGTCATGATCTCTGGATCCTGAGATCGAGGCCTTCACTGGGCTCCATGCGTCCAGCGTCCACTTGTCCCTCTCCCTCTGCTCCTCCCCCAACTTGCGCTCTCTCTCTCTCAAATAAGTAAATAAAATCTTAAAAAAAAAGAGAATGTTTGGGGCGCCTGGGTGGCTCTTTGGGTTAAGCCTCTGCCTTCGGCTCAGGTCATGATCTCATGATCAGGTCGTGGGATTGGGGCCCGTGTTAGGCTCTCTGCTCAGCGGGGAACCTGTTTCCTCCTCTCTCTCTGCCTGCCTCTGTACTTGTGATCTCTCTCTCTGTCAAATAAATAGATAAAATCTTTAAAAAAAAAGAATGTTTGACTCAATGGGGAGATGCTCGAGGCATATACTATAGGGTAAACAAAGGCACCAGTGCAGTCCAGTCCAGTTCTGTGACGATGGAAATGTTGGGTGTCTACACTGTCCACGACCATAGCCACTAGCCACTTGTGATTACTGAGCACTTGAAATCTTTGGTCAGTGTGAGAAACTGAATTTTGAGTTCTTTTCTTTTTCCTTTTGGATTTTGAATTCTAATGAATTCACTTGGCTGGCTCATTCGGTAGATCATGTGACTCCTGATCTCTGGGTTGTGAGTTCAAGCCCCACTTTGGGGGTGGAGTCTGCTAAAAGTAATTTTTCTTTTTTAAACAGCCACACGGGTCAGTAGCTTCTGTGCTGGGCTGCACGGGTATGAGTATAATTCCAGCTGCCTTTATTAAAGTTACATAAAAACATGGAGAAAAGTCTGAAAGTATCCCCAAACATAGCAGTTTTCTCTGTTAGTAAGATGATGAGAAATTTAAATTCTATTTGATTCTTCTGCTTCCAAATTTTCCAACAATGAATGGTTTCCTTCTGTGATCAGAGGAAGGAAGAAGAGAGGAGAAGCCTGGAGCAGGCCAAGCTCACACTGCCTTGCACGGGGCTTGTTTTGACAGGAGTGTTGTGCCTCTGGTGGCTTGGGGCTTGTCCAAACTGCAAGGCAACCTAGCTGACACACTGCAAACCCCGTTTAGGGCGTGTGAGCATGGGTGTGTGCACGTGGGGCCACCATCTGTCGCCAACCCGACAGTGCGGCTTGTCTCTTCAGCTGTGTCGGCTGGGACTCGGGTGGATTTTGTCATCTGAATTTCTCACTTGCGTCCCAGGGCCTGCCTTCAGCTGCTCTTCCCAGTGACTACTAACTTTAAGGGGCTTCCTGCTAAGCTCTCTTCTGGGCCTCCAAAGACTCCTAGGAGGCGGAGAAAGTTCCTGCAGGTGGGTCTCAGCAGACAGCAGGGAAGGAACCCGGGCGCCCTCATTACGGTCTGCTGCTGTGTCAGGAATTTAGGAGGTTGAGTTATTTGAAGTGGCGAGACCAAAGGAAGATGGAATTTTCCAAAATACATAGCTGGAGGCTTTTTTATTTTTAATAAGTAGGGAGGTGATGCACAGCGGTGCTCCAGCTTCAGCGTGCATAAGCATCACCCAGCTGCTCGTGGGAAATAAGATTCCTAGTGTTCACTGCCCCCTGGCCCCCCAAGATTATTTAGTCCTTCCCCCTTGCTTTACAGAGAGAGAAATGGGGGGAAGGGAAGGCAAGGGCCAAGCCATGTGCCCAAGCAGGTCACTGTGGGTGAGGGCATCTCACTCGCCTGCGCTGCCTCTCGGTCCCCTGTGGTAAATGTTTGCTGAGAAGGGAATGGACAAAAGCACTTTTTTTTTATATTATTATTACTATGTGGGCTATTTGCAGTTTTGTGGAAAATACCGCAACAACGCTTCTTACCATTTCGAGCTCCAGCTGTCCACTGCAGTCTTGCAGGCATACAGAATCCCCACCCTGTGTCTCAGGACCCCAACCTCAAATTCAAAGGTCCCATAATGGAGCTCAACAGCAAAGTGTAACAGAATTATGGGGTCCAGCTTGAGACAGCAGTAAAGACAGGGCAATCTTGATGAGGCAACTGGGGCCCAGAGGGTTAAGCCTCTGCCCCAGATGGTAGTTCTCTGGGCCCTAAAGAGCATCCAGACTTACAAATGTCTTCCACTTGTCAGTCCTGGGGCCTCCAAAACAGATGGGCTTGCGTTATAATGCAAAGATATTAGGGTGGAAGAGGGAGGGCTGAAGAGAGCAGGGTAGCCAGGCAGCAACCCTCCACCCTGAAAACTCTGGCCACCCCTTCCTCTGAGGGGACACCCACAGCAACTCCATGTCACAGTTGTGGCCCAAGGGCCCTGGGGACAGGTCGGGACACCGGGACGAGTTTGAAGATGGGTAGCTCCATAACTTCTCCTAGAAAACCCACACACCTGACCTCTGGGTCAGGTACCATTTATTTGCATGTAACAAGTCGAGGCTCACCGCAGCATCTTTCCAACATATGGCCTGTCTGTGTCCTGTCTCTGTGCATCTGTCAAGGCCATGTGGGCAAGGGGAAGGGCTGACTTGGTGGTGCTGGAACCACTGGCCAGGCTGGTAGGAGGCAAATGGCCTAGCATGCACCCCTCAGCTTCCCAGCCACCCAACCCTGTTTTTCAGAGAAAGGGAAGTTGGGGGGCACCTGGTAGTTTACCTGAGCAAGTCCCTCATCTCCTGGGGGAATGTTCCAGGAGCCGTTTGGGAAGATCATTCTGGAATACCTGCTAGCCCAGGATGGGATACAGTAAAACCTTCCTGACACCCAGCAAGCTCATCACCATGGCAACCCGCCCCCTCCCCCACTATCCCTGTGCTGCCCATCCCTTGGACACGTCTCTGTAAGGACAGGGGAAGTCTAAATGCGAGCTTATCTTTCTTTTTAAAAGATTATCCCAAAATACTTCAGAAAATAAAGGCATAATGAATAATTTAAGAAATATCCATGTTGGGTGCCTGGGTGGCTCAGTCGGTTAAAGCCTCTGCCTTCAGCTCAGGTCATGATCTCAGGGTCCTGGGATCAAGGCCCACATCAGGCTCTCTGCTCAGCGGGGAGCCTGCTTCCTCCTCTCTCTCTGCCTGCCTCTCTGCCTACTTGTGATCTCTCTCTGTCAAATAAATAAATAAAATCTTTAAAAAAGAAAAAATGAAAAAAAAAATCCGTGTCTTCACCTCAAATTTAAGATACAAAAATCACATCTGTAAACGAAGCTCTTTTTCCTTTTCTGATCATAGAATCTTCCCTATCCCTTAAGAGATAATTGCTATACAGGGCGCCTGGGTGGCTCAGTTGGTGGGGCGGCTGCCTTCGGCTCGGGTCATGATCCTGGAGACCGGGGATCAAGTCCCACATCGGGCTTCCTGCTCGGCGGGAGGCCTGCTTCTCCCTCTCTCACTCCCCCTGCTTGTGTTCCCTCTCTGGCTGTGTTTCTCTCTGTCAAATAAATAAAATCTTTAAAAAAAAAAAAAAGAGATAACTGCTATACTGAGTTTAGAGTCTATCACCCATTCATTATATATAATTATATTTATATATGTGTTATATGTGTAATTATATACCCTTCCTATATTCTGAACCAAGGCATAATATCTTTTGCAAGTTAAAACATTTTGTTTTGAGGCAGGAATCGCATAACATAAAACCAACCATCTTAAAGTGTAAAATTCAGTGGTATTTAGTGCATTTGCAGTATTGGGCAACAGTCACCTCCATGTTCATGTTTCTGAACTCGTGTAACTGGGATTACACGTTAGGACTTTTGCTGCTGGCTTTTTGCGTCAACGCGGCTTATGAGGCTCATCTGTGCTGTTGTGCGTGGCCCTCCTCGCTGGGCTCGCGGCGTCCGGCACTGCACTGACTGGCCCACAGTCCATCCTGTCTCCTGATGGGTGGACTCCAGGTTTTTAGGGTCACCAGTAAGCCTGCCTCCTTGTGCTGCTTCTCCAGGATGTCAACCCAGGAGTAAAGTCGCTGCGTCATGGGTTGAGAGCAGTTCCAGATTAGACATCGCAGAAGTGTTCTTCAACGTGCTAATTTATATTCACAGAAGACTGCTTGTCTTGGGGAGCTGGGGGCCAGGTACACAATGTAATTATAGTAACCTAACACCTGGAGAGTGCACTTCATTTAATAAAACACTGTGAGGGAGGCGGAGTAGGATTGTCAACCTCTATGAGCAATGTTCTGAACAAGGTGAGACCCGGAGGGACTCCGCCCCAGATCCACAACACAGGGTTGGGACTGAAGGTTAGAGGCAGGGCATCTAGGGCAGTGCTCTCCTTAGGCAATGTTAATTTCTCTCCTCCTTGCACCCTCTCCACAACCCTGTACCTTACTTCAGCATAGGTCACTTTACCCCATCAGCTTTCTAAGGTGACAACACAATGAACGCTGGCTGGGTCTCTGTGGTTTGGGCCATTCCGGGCTGCAAGGAAGCAGGGCAGAATCTTCTGGACTTGCACATTCCATTTTCCTTGTGGGGGTCGACGTGCCCGTGCACGAGGATCGCATCTCGTAGTATTTTGGGTTTTAAGTTACCCTAGGAGGGCACGAGAAAAAAAGGGTTTACAGAAAAGTCCGTGGAAGGAACTGTGAACACACCCAGGGAAGGAGGTACAGTGGCAAAGGCATTTGTGATACCTAGACGTCCAAGGAACTGTCAACAGAGTGCCCGGTCCTTCCTCCCTGCACTCCCTGAAACCAGGCAGCATCCCAACAGAGGGCAACCCTGTGTACCTTGCTTAGCACAGAAACTCAGCTCTGGAGCAGAGCCTATTATGCCTGAAGTGACACTTGAGCAGAGGCCTGTCTGAACAAGACCTGGGGGTGTCTCATCTGCAGAGTTTCTGCCCCATTTAGGGGGCAGAGGTGGAAGCCGAAGGGGGGTGCCCACACCTCTGCTGTCCTTCTGACACAAATTTTGGCACTGGGGGCGCCAGCTGCCGCTCTCCACGGCAAGCATCTCCCCGTCTTTGGGTCTTCCATCCCCCTGCACTCAGGTCTGTGTCCGTGGGGATCCAGAAGGAGGTGAAAGGCAAGCACAGGTTCGTTTGGCCTGCCCCGCCCCCCTCCGACACTCCAGTCACAAGATGTAGGTGTGATCACTGGTGGTTTCACAGTCTGACCTCAGGCAAGTTTCCTCCTGTGAAAAATGAGGAGGATCTGAATGATGGCCCGCGAGGAAGCAGCTGGCTGTGAGACTGCTTCTCCACTTGCCTGCCAGGGCTCCCAGCCCAGGACCCCTGCATCGCCTCCCACGGTGCACATCTCTCTCAAGATTCAGTTTGCACACCACCTGGGTGGCTCAGTCATTAAGCGTCTGCCTTTGGCTCAGGTCATGATCCCGGAGTCCCAGGATCAAGCCCCGCACTGGGCTCCCTGCTCGGCAGGAAGCCTGCTTCTCTCTCTCTCACTTCCCCTGCTTGTGTTCCCTCTCTCGCTGTGTTTGTCAAATAAATAAATAAAATCTTAAAAAAAAAAAACTCAGTTCGCCACACGGTTCCTTCTTCCCTAGAGACCTTATGCCGAGCCCCTAATCAGAGCACTGTGTTCCTCAGGAAATAGGTGAGCAGGGTTGCCTAAGGAAGCTCATTTTATTCTTTGACCTTATGCTGTTCAGGGGCAGTTTTTTCAACATTGGGAAGGTATCAGAAGCCCTGGAAATCTGACACACCCATCTGGGGCAAGGAGAAGACAAAGACTGATGGCAGAGCATGACCCAGCCAGGAGGTGTCCTCGGGCTATCCCTCTGCCATTCCCACCAGGCTCTGGCCCTGAGGCCCACGGTGCCCTGCCTAACTGCCTCTTAGCGCTGACTCAGTCTCTCCAATTCCCCACTCCCGGATGAAGGGAAATCATGCAAATGCATCCTCTTCTCATCTCTGAGCCCACCCACTCCTTGGTGACAATTTTAAGCACCAAATGGAGAAAAGCCTACTGGTTTATTTCAAAGAATTAAGTGGTCTGGGTACCAGTGTTCGGCTAGACCTGTCACCTATCACCTAATTCCACCCTCCACCTTCCACAACAGGCTTTTCCACTCCTGCTGGGGGCAGTGAGATGAACCAACAACGCTAGTGAGACACACGACAGCCAGCCTTGAAGCTGCTTTTACAAGTCTCGTTGCAGGATGGCGTGTGTGGGCACAGACACACCTGGACATGTATCGGCCACAGGAAGCAATTTCATCAATATGATGATTTAGTTCAACTGATTTTTTTTTTAATTTTTTAAAAAAAATTTAATTTTTTAAAAAAAGATTTTATTTATTTGACAGAGAGAGAGATCACAAATAGGCAGAGAGGCAGGTAGAGAAAGAGGGGGAAGCAGGCTCCCTACTGAGCAGAGAGCCCGATGTGGGACTCGATCCCAGGACCTGAGCTGAAGGCGGAGGCTCAACTCTCTGAGCCACCCGGGCGCCCCTAAAGATTTTATTTTTAAGTCATCACTACACCCAACCTGGGCTCGAACTTAGAACCCCAAGATCAAGGGTTGTGCGCTCTACCGACTGAGCCAGCCAGACACTGGTGGCTTTTCAAGAGTTTCTATGGAGATGAAAAGGGAGGCAGCTGAAGTTAAGGCAAATGAAACTATTTTAACTGTGAGAGTCTGGGAACACGGAAGCAAGGATGCACAAAACCAGCAGGAAGGTCATCTGTAACAAGAATGGGGTACATACCTTCTCATTCCTTGACAAGTGGCTGATTTTGCCCAAAGGGGCTAGGCTGGAGGAGCTTTCTGTTTCACTGGCTGCTTGGAGTTTCTTTTCCAGTTAGTGCAAGACACATGGTTCCAGGGTGTCAGGAAGGCTTGAGTGTGGCTTGGATGGTAAAGAGTGGGGTTCCCCTAACTTGCTCATGGTGTTTGCTGTTTTGCTATAGAACCCCACTGCTTGCAGCACCTGCTTAGTCTATGGGGAGGAGACGGGGGCCCTGAGCCCAGCACCTCCTGAAGCCTGGTGGCTGGTGGTGGCCACGCAGGACTGGGTTCCCAGGGGCTTTCGAAAAGATGCTCAAATGTATAAAAGTCACCGAGTAGAGATCAGATGTGTGCACAAACCCGCTGGGAAAAGACCCACTAAGTTGAGAGAGCAGAAAAGAACCAACCTTTGTGCGGCTGTGAATTTCATCAAAGCAGGGCCTGGCAGAGACGCCTGTGCGCGTGTGTGCGGGTCAGGTCATGAACAGAAACTGAAGGGCCAACACACTACGGTGCTCCCTGACTTCGTCCACCTTCTCCCTCCACAACTTGGAGCACAGCACAGCAAGAATAGCAAACCTACCCGTGCCAAGAACCCAGCACGCTCTCACAACTACTGTCTTCATCTCGGGGTCTGCACAGACTCCAGATTTGCATGCAGATTTGCAAAAGAACAACAACCCTCACTTGTGATGGGCTCAGCACCATTTATTTGGTAGGATTCCAGATCATTTCTCAACCCCGACGACGCGCCAGCTCTCAAACCACTGCTGCAGCGGCCTGGTCACTGAGAGGAAGAACCGTGGGAGGAAGTGCGGGCTGGAAACCTCAGGACCTGATGGTGAGGGGCAGTGAGCAGAGGACGATGCCCAGAGGATGCCATGCAGCAGGGCTGGTGCCTCAGTCAGGGCTGTAGTTCCTGTGGACCTGGATGTCCTTGCCCTAAGCAGAGTGCTGCCTTGTCTTACCCTGAAGGACTTCCCCGTCACTCCCGCATCCCTATGCAGGACAATAACCGAGGCCTCACAGCCACCTGTTCTGACGCTGGCCTGAAGGCTCTCCTACCATTTGAAAATCCTTTGTCAGAGTGGATGTGAACAGACAATGTGTTCCAATGTAGCCAGTAAACTACCCTGCTGAGTAATAAGGCCCATGACCCCCTAACTATGTAGTGTTGAGGATGAGGCCTTGGTTGCCACGAGCTTCTGACCACGTAATCGAGGACCGGATGGGAGAGCCCAGAAAACAGAGGCTCAGAAAGCCCAGCTGTGGTCAGGGTCACACAGCTGGTATATGCCCCTCGCCCTCCCCCCAGGCAGGGACTGGCTCTCAGTCTTCCTAACGCTACCTTCCCCTAAACCTGTCCATGTTACTCAGGACACCCAGACACACACACCCCCCAAAAGCAAAACTGTGGGGTTTACTGCTTTATTACTATGAAGTTTGGAATTTAAATTTTCCTAAGGAGTATAAAAAAGAGTCTTTGGAGTCTTTGACTGACAAAAAGAATTACTGAGGTGGGAGCACATCTTAAACTGACTTGAACTCTGGGAAGAGGAAAAGGCTGAAGGGGAAAAAAGCCCCTAACTCAGCAATAATGCATGCTTACTTTCAGCCTGACCTTACATCAGGGAGTGGGAATCCCGTTCAGGAGAGAGGAAGAAGAGCAGGAGAGAAGCTGCAGCAGAACGAGAACAAAACTGCCAGGGACTTGAAGGTTCCCCCCCCCACCCGCTCCCTCCCCCTCGCTGTGAGCCTCCCTCTCTCAGTCTCTGGGGCAAGGCCGACTCCAGAACGGGCCCCAGAAACTCACCCCCAGGCTGGCAGGGCAGGCCGGGACGTGCAGGCCTGCCTGGTGGCCTTTGCAGCAGAACAAAGGGAAGGCCAGTGCTGTCCTCATCTTCACCAGCCTCTCGTAGGACCAACTTTTATTTTTATATTTTCAAGGACAAACTTTTAAAAGTAAAATGGATGAAACCACGTGGGGTCAAGATACAAAGACAGAAACTCAACGTAGAAAAAAGACCTTGTTGAGACCGCTGATGAGAAACACCGGGAGCATTTCACAGACGCCCCAGAAGCTCACATTGTAAACAGGGTTAAGCTGCTACTGATTTCCGCATTAACATCAGGGTTTCATTTTGCTCAGCCTGAGATCTCGCTCGATTTCAAACTGCCTGTGGTCCACTCGGTCTAGAAAAGCCTTCCGTTCAATGTACCTGGAAGAAAATATAAAATGTTTGTCAGCAGACTCCTGTAGGCGAGAAACGTCTCCCTTGCACTGTCCTGCCCCCCGAGCTGTCCCCTCGACCGGCGGGCTCCCTGGGTTACAGCAAGTGCCGGCAGATGACCACAGCTGGTGCCCAGAGTGACCACCCATGACTCGCCCAGTAACAGCTAAACCACTCGAGTTTGGTCTAAACAAGGATGCTTCTGGCTCCGAGGTCACTGCAAGTAAAATGGAAAAGAGAAGGCAACCATCTCTCTGGGACTTGACGGCAGGAAAATGGGGCAGTCTTGTAACAAGGTTTTAGGGACAGAAGAACATAGGCTGAGTCAAGCACGGACTCAGTGGGGGGCTCTGTTACACATCAGCTGAGCCACACTGGTCAAGGACTCAACATCTCTCAGCCTCATTTTTCTCAAGAGCAAAATGGTAATGCCATGTTTCCTGGTCTCAGTGCTGGGCTGAAACAAAGGGAGAAAGAAAGGTACGCATCCTGTGGGTCTACAGTACATCAAACTGAAAAAAGGTGTATCTGACAATGGAAGAAAACAGGGGCTCTGTAGAAACTACTTCCTAGGGCTGCCCTGAAGCTCAGGGGGGCACGTAAAGTGCTCACTTTAAAGGTATTCCACGGCCTTCTGCGCTTTCCTTCCTTCCCCTGCTCCTCTCCGGTATCCTCTGCCCACCTGGGTCCAGAAGAGGCTTCCTTGAAGTTTTTCTAGGGGAATGAGAGCAAGAGCGGTCCCCCACAGTTCACATACAGGGCTGGTGCTCGCATCCCGGGGCCAGGTTCAGCAGACACGGCTTCCCTGGGTCCTCCCAGGCAGGAAGGGACAGAAGCACAGGGCAGAAGCAGGCAGAGGAGGAGGAGTGGCAGGCAGCTTAATGAGACACAGCTGCATTTGAATGCACCTTCTTGCCATAAAGTGGGCTGCGTCTCACCTGGGGGAGGAGATCTCTGCTGCTAATTAATCTATTGAGAGCGCAAAACTGTTATTGAAAATAGGAGGCATAATTGAATCTCTGCACTAATTTTTCTTTGTTGCACTGTGTAAAATGTGCATATGTCATTGCAAGGTCCTTATGTTTATGGTGAGAATGTTAGTAGGCTCAGGAGCCTGTACTCCTTGGCTGGGTTTGGGGTCTGCTTGCCATCCTGGGGCGCCCTGTGAGCTGCGGCCCATCCCATCTGCTTGCCGGCCTCCGGCCGGAGCCCCTAACCCCATGCCTTCCTCCAGAGGCAGGGGTGGCTCTGGGTTCAAGCCCCGACTGCCACTGGCTAGCTATGTGACTCTGGCTAAACCATGTAACTTTGCCAACTGTTTCCTAATCTGCCAAGAGAAGAAAGGAAAACAGATCATCACCCCTACTCTGGAGGGCTGCTGTGTGGACTGAACGAAACTGTCCACAAAATGTCTAGCACAGCAGGCCCTCCAGGATATGGCAGCTAAGGCTGTCACCATCGCTTTGGGAGGCCAGCTTCAGTCAGGGTCCCGAAAACAACGAATCCAAGAGGGAAGCAGCCCGGTCTTTGGATGGGTATTACGAGCGACCAGGTCAGGGATCAGAAACGAAGCTGCTGGGCCCACGCCGCCGACCAGAGGCCAGAATGGCTGGAAACAAACAGTAGGGCCTGCTCCTAGCTTTGACATAAGCTCTCTGGGTCAGGCCATCAGATTTAGCGAGTGAAACACAGGATGCCTTGCTAAATGTGAATTTCAGATTCCCTGGCAAACATGAAAGCCACAGACACTGTGGACCCCCTGTTGATAAAGAGAGAAGACAAGGCGGATTGTGGCGGAGAAGCAGACATCCGACGACTTGCTGGCCTTCCACCTATCACCAAGGGGCACGTGCTTCTCCAGCAGGGGCTGCTAACCAAAATCAACCAAAGGGCTCGCCACACTACTCCCATCATCCTCCCCGACCTTGGTTCACCAGCCTTGGGGGAAGGTCGAGATGGGAATCGGTACTTTGATAGCCTTAACTGCTCCTTGATGTTCAGCAGGAAAAAAAGGGTGCACATGGCTAGAGAGGAACTTAGGACGTGTTTCCAGAGAGCTATTACCCAGTGGGAACTGTCAAGACAGTATGTGGAGGGAAGGAAGAGGACGTATGTGGCTTAGAGCATCTGTGTTTTTTCTTGATTTTTCTCTAAAGAGGAAGTGATATGCACATCAGGATGCTCACGGAGCATGAATGATGGCCTTGCAGGTTCCTGGAGTGGTCCTAGGCCCAGCTGACTTGGAGACTCTCAAGAGTGAAGCCAGGCTGGGTGCTACACCGGCAGGTGCAGGCAGAATTCAGGTTAAGGGGAGGATTCAGGCGGCCAGGAGGGACACGTGCAGAAAGCGACTGAATTCTCGAGGGAAACCTAGACAAAGGCCATCAAGGCAGGCCTGGTGACTTCATCTCCCCATTCACAGTCATGTGCAGCTGCTAACAGGATCCAGCTAAGAGCCGGCCAGGAACAAAACTTCTATTGGACATGGCCATTCCCCCAACCCTCCCTGCTGCAGGCCGAAAGACAGGAAAGGTGCTGACAATGACAGTAGCTCTAATATTTACTATGCGTTTGACTTTGGGCAAGATACTTAATTTCTGTGCCTTATTTTTCTTCTCTGTAAAATAGGAAGAAGAATTATAGTACCCCACAGACAGTGCAGTGAGCCTGTGAGAAGTGCTCTGTAAACAATAAAACAAAGAACAGCTGACCACTGGGGGTTCTTGCTCCCCACTTCTGACCTGTCTGTAGCACTAAGAAACGTCAGGCCCCGGGACAGCCGCAACAGGGGCCAAGAGACCAAATGCTCCAGGAGGAACAAGAGTCTGTGGGCAAGGCCGCCTCCTCCAAGGTGGCCCAGGTACATGGCCTATTTAAACCGGGCTTCAGGAAGTTTTCAGGCACCTTAAGTGGGTTACAGTCCCAGAACCACCAGCTGATGAACGCAGTGGTGCTTTTCTGGCCTGGGCCTGGCACTCCTGGGGACCCAGCTGATTGGGCCCAGACCGCTGGGGAGTATGAGCAGGGTGCATCATCCCTTCCTGCCACATTGCTCTACGTGGCCCATTTACAAGGAAACGGCTCTTTACTTTCATTAACGAAACATGCTAATAGCACCGAGACCTAAGGGACTTTTAGCTTTTCCTGTCAGAACCAGGTTAGATACAACAGGTTCTGGCATCTTTCTCATCTTTCGACCCAAATTACTTTACTTTTTTTTTTTTTTTTAAGATTTTATTTATTTATTTGACAGAGAGAGAGATCACAAATAGGAAGAGAGGCAGGCAGAGAGAGAGGAAGAAGCAGGCTCCCTGTGGAGCAGAGAGCCCGATGCGGGCTTTGATCCCAGAACCCTGAGATCATGACCTGAGCCGAAGGCAGAGGCTTTAACCCACTGAGCCGCCCAGGCGCCCCCAAATTACTTTTCTCGTACCAACTGTCTGAGATCCAGGCCAACAAGGAGGAAGGGAAAAATGGAAGAAGAGAGGAAAAGGGTAGAAAACGCTTCTAGGGAATATGCTGGTACCCATAGGCACCCACCATGCAAAAAGTCAGAGGTCGCCCTTCCTGGTCATCCACCCATGACAGGCCTCCTGCCCCCTGGTTAGGGAAAGAGCATAGGGAGGTGTGGGGACAGGTGATGCAGGTGTGCGACTGAGGACCTTTCCAGCTGCGCCATTACTCTGTTCGAAGACAGCGAGCGTGCGGTTCCCCAGGCAAGCACGCAGCACCGCACAAACATCACAGGGACACGGGTCAGCTCAGCGCCCAGCACCAGGACGCAGAGGCTGTGGAGGCCGCTGCAGTAAGACGGGCCCTTTTCTGCCCGAGAGAAGCAAGCCTCCCAGTGTCGCACAGCCCTTGTCCCCCTCACCCCCGGGGAAGAGTATGTGACTTGGAAATGTCTTGAGGCCTGGAGTAGAAGAATGGTGACTTTAATGAAGCTTCTTCCCCTGTTTTCCTTCTATCTCACCAGGCTGTGCTGCTGCTGAAAACATGACTCCTGGGGATTGTGGAGGGAGACTGGAGAAAAAATGATTTTCTCTGGGCTCTCCTTGGTGCCTCTCTGTATCACAAATACACCTGAGTTCCAACCATCGCGCTCCCTCACACTCCCAATCTGATTGCCAGTGGCAGCCAGGCTGGGCCTGCAGTCCACTCAGGCCCCGTGCCCCGGTCCCTTCCCCAGGTCTGCCGGTCTCTGCCTTGCCTGGCAGTGCCCGCTGCCAGGGAAGCTGTGTGGGCGGGGACGGGGCTGGGGGGAGCAGTGCTAAATGCTGCTCCAGAAACGCTGGGCCGGGGCTCAGAGCAAGAGCAGCGACTCTTTGCTGTGCAGATGACTGACTGTCTTGGGTAGGCATTTGAATCAACTCTGCGGCCTGGAAAGAATGCCTGGGCAGAGACATCATTCTGATGGATCATCCCCTCTTCTCTGAAGGGGCTGATTCTAGTCCTACTAGCTTCCAAAATAAAGTCCTGACTGTCTGGTGGCTACTGGGTCTGGCATTCAGACAGTGAGGTAGCTCAGCACTCGCTCTGTGGGGGGGGGCGTCTTCTACGTTCTGGTGGAGGCTCACTGTATATGAAAAAGATGATGATGACATGCTCTAACACGGTGATATGACTGATGATTCTTGGGGGGGGCTACCCTAGAGAGTGGCATCTGAGTCAAACCCTGAGTGACAAGAGCATACCACCTTGCAGAAGGACGTGGAGAAGTCCTATAGAGGGCGGGCCGTCATGAGCAGGGCAGAAGGGGATACGAGGTAGTCAGGGACAACTCAGGAAGGACCTAGAATGCCAGGGTGAGGAGCTGAACACTGACTGCAAGGGCTACTGGGGGGCTTCCAGCATGGAACAGAGGAAAAATAGTCTGCATTAAAAAAAAAAATCCTTCTAGGGGCACCTGGGTGGCTCAGTCATTTAGCATCTGCCTTC
Organism: Spilogale gracilis; assembly: GCA_004023965.1. Classification (NCBI taxonomy): domain Eukaryota; kingdom Metazoa; phylum Chordata; class Mammalia; order Carnivora; family Mephitidae; genus Spilogale; species Spilogale gracilis. The sequence continues at coordinate 52,428 of PITA01009581.1, read as the reverse complement.
GGCTCAGGTCATGACCCCAGAATCCCAGTATCAAGCCCCACATTGGGCTCCCTGCTCAGCGGGAAGCCTGCTTCTCCTTCTCTCACTCCCCGTTTGTGTTCCCTCTCTCACTGTGTTTCTCTCTGTCAAAAAAATAAATAAAATCTTTAAAAAAATCCTTCTAGCTACTGTGGGGGATAATGGAGGGAAGGGGATGGATAGACAGAAGCAGGGAGCATGACAGATGTCTGGGAGTGGGGGCAGTGGGGCTGAACAGAGGGCAGAGAATGAAGTATTTTACGATACAACTTTCTACCGGATTTCGAGCATGTGAACTGGAAGACAAAAGCACGGATGACTCCTAAGTTTTTAACAAGTCAGATGGATGGTGATGGTATCATTTTCTGAGAAGTCTGAGGAAGGAGACTTCATGGAAGGAAAGGCAGTTTTGCAGGCTAACTTTGATGTGTGTCTTGGAGATGTCAACCCAACAGCTAGTATGGGAGTCGGAGCTCAGTGAATGGGTGGGCAAGGAAGAGCTTTTCTGGGAGTCGATCAGCAGAATGTGGTACCTCAGTCATGGAACTAGTGAGCTCTCCAGGGCATGGAACGTGAGGACAGACAGCTGCCCAGAACACAGCCCTGGGACTTCCCGAGTTTAAAAGCCCAGGGAAGAAAGAGGCACTAGCCAGGGAAGGACATGTCCCCAAGCTGTATCTGCCACCTTTGTGGAAAGCATTCCTGAAGAGCTGGCATGATGACACCATGAGGGAATTTAAAGGAATAAGGCACCCAGCTTTCCACTGGCAGTGACGCCCGACAGTGTGGTCAGTAACGGCAGATGGGAGAAAGAAGAGTGAGCAGAGGACTCACAATATTTACAAACACACCAGACTACTCCTCTACTTATTTAATTCTCATCATAACCTTGAGAGTATAGTATACTGAAGAGTCTCTACTTTATAGATGAAGACATGGGCTTCAGGGCAGGTTGGTAGCCGAGCTAGGATTTACATTCAACTGCAGATTGAGTTTTTGTTTGTTTGTTTGTTTTTGACTAATCAGAGAGAGAGAGAGAGAGAGAGAGAGAGAGAGAGAAAGAGAGAGGGAGAGAAAGACAGAGAGCACTTGAGTGAGTGGGCGGGGAGGGGCAAAGGGAGAGAGAATCTCTAGCTGGACTGCCCATTGAGTGCACAGGTGGACACAGGGCTCGATTTCACAACCCTGAGATCATGAGCTGAAATCAAGAGTGGACATCTGACCAACTGCACTACCTGGGCACCCAAGTTTCAATTCAGTTTTGAGGTAAAATGTAACCCACAGATTAAAGTAAATAAAACAAGGCAAATGCTCCGCCATAAAGCAAGCGCTCTCATGGCTACTGCCAGATGAAGAAACAGAATGCCAGCAGCCCGGAGGAGGCCCTTGCATAACTCTCCTGCCAATGCCAGCCCGGCCGGGTGCAGGCCTGCTTGTCTTTGAAGTTTCTGTGCCCTCAATATTATGGTCTAGTTGTGTCTAATTTTGAACTTGACATAAATAGACTTATACTGTGAATTCTTCTGTGACTTGCTTCTTTCACAAAATGAGTCAACAGATGCACTAGTTTTGCCTGTTTTTGACCTTTATATAAATAGGATCAGGGCGCCTGGGTGGCTCAGGGGGTTAAGCCTCTGCCTTCAGCTCAGGTCATGATCTCAGGGTCCTGGGATCGAAGCCCACATCGGGCTCTCTGCTCAGCAAGGAGCCTGTTTCCTCAGCTCTCTCTGTCTGCCTCTCTGCCTACTTGTGATCTCTCTCTCTGTCAAATAAATAAATAAAATCTTAAAAAAAAAAAAAAAGGATCAGACTGTGTGAACTTGGCGTTCCTGTTATTGAAATTTATCCCTGTTCATTCCAATTGCTTAAGAATATCCCAGCCTATAAACTGTTAAAACCTGAAGCCCAAAGTGGTGTCATTTAGGTTAAAACCCCTGGTCAGTCAACCCAGACTCAATACCTAACCTCACTGCAGTTTCAACCCTCTGGGAATGTGACCTTTAACCGGTCAGTCAGGAATTTTCTGGTCAGCACCAATAAGGTTAGATGTCACATGGGCCTTCTTTATCCTCCAAAGGAAGGTGAGGTAATACACCTACTGAAACCCTTTTGTCCCCAGATGGAGGTGACCTCACCTGAAATAATCCTTCTATTTATGACTTCCTTGTCCTGCCTTTAAAACCTTTCCCTTTCCATTGCCCTCTGGAGCTCCCCTGTACTTGGTAGACAAGACAGATGCTGCCTGATTCACGAACCATTTAATAAAGCCAATTCTATCTTCATACTTTGCCTGCTGCGGTACTGATAGATACTTGAGTTGTTTCCAGTTTGGGGATATTATGAAGAGCACTATCACTGAAGTCCTCACACCTGTCTTTGGGGGGAAAACAACGAAATTTCTGCTGAGAACACAGCTGCGTCGCAGGCAACGAGTGCAGTGCAGTGGTTTATGCCGGGGTGGGGATGGGGGGCGATCTCCCAGATGCACAGAGCGCTTCCATCACCAGGAGGCCACCGCCTCTTTATTTCTGGTAACACTACAGTCTCCAAGTCTGTTTTGTCTAATATCAGCTTTCTTCTGGTTCATGGCTGCATGGCTTATCCTGTCCTCCATCTTTTTATTCTTACCAATTCTGCACCCCACTGTTTCAATGTGTCTCTTTTAACCAATATATAGTTGTTGTTTTCTAATTCAATGTGTCAATCTCTGCTCCTTCACCGGAGCGTTTAGTTTATTGACATTTAATGAAAGTTCTGGTAAGTTTTCTGCAAAGAATGCACACAATGGAAGCATGAGATACAGATTTTAGAACAGATCTGGTCCTGTGCCTGCAGTATCTATCCCCAGGTACATCGTCTTCTTGGGTGACTATTTTAAGATGGCAAAACTGCCTTTAAAATAACTGGACAATAATAACCTAATATTGACCAATATGTTTCAAAATCTATCCAGTCTTTATAAGGGGAAAGATGTGTCAGCATTCACTGAACTGATGTTACTACCAAAACTGAAACAGCATGACATAAGCTTTTAATCTCAATCCAATATTATTTTAATCGGGACTGTGTAAAAGGAATATTTTAACCACCCTTTATGACTTGAATTCTTGTATAAGAGATCAATTTAATTTTGGTACTTGTGAAAAGGTCTTACAGATGGCAGAGGTCAGTCAGCTCAAACACGGAGCTCTTTTGAGACGTTATCAAGTATGACATCCCCCTTTCTTGGTTTCAGCAAAGATCACTTTCATTCCAGGGGGGGATATCACTTGGGATTCCCCACATTCTCCCTCAGAGTATCCCCTCCCGGGTGATGCCTTTGCTATGGGGGGCATCTGTGTGAGAGAATTCAGGGGCCTGAACTGCCTCTGCCTAAACAGACCTTACAGGTTTGGTTCTTGTTCCTCCTTCCCTTCAACAGGGTGGCACTGGGCACACTTCTCCAGAGAAATCTTCTTACCTTCACAACATTCCCGGTTTTGAACTTGGCTCTCTAGTTATGTATGTGTTAGAAAGGCTCAGCCAGCAGCTGGATGTCTTGCTCTCATCTCTAGAATTTCAAAGCTACGGTCTAGTGATTCTCAACTCTGGCTGTGGATCAGAAGCACCTGAGGACTGACTTAAAGATACAAGTCTCTGTGACTCTCCGTTCAGCAGCTCTGTATAGAAGTGCCTGAAACCAACCCCCTAAGATGATTCTCATGCTAAGCCAAGGTAAGAACCAGAGCTACAGCCTGTTCCCTGGAATAGGGGTTAGGGCCCTTTAATCTTCCTAGAAGAGCTACGAAAGGGAAGAATCTCAGAGAAGGTAGGGAAAGCAGGGCGCTTAAAAGCTGCACGCTATCAGTAGTTCCCGAGCCCAGTTACGTGATTTTCCATTGCCTGGAAAGTCCTCATTGGGCAGATGTCATTTTAATCTTGTTTTCTCTTCCAGTCTACATTTTATTAGCTCTGCCTTATCTTCAACAGCACCACTCCCTACTTTTATAAGACCTCTATTAACTTGAGCAGAAGAACATTCTCTGACCCAATCAATACTCAGAGGACCAATAAAGTGTCACACACACTGGCAGGTTCCCTGCTGCCTGAATCATCGGGCAAACAAGGAAAAGAGGAATGAGCTGTGAGCAACCAGAGCAGAGTCAAAGCTGGGGAGGCCATGGCAAACGTCAGAGGCCTTCTCTAGGTAACAGTGACTCCTGCCTGTGCTTTGTCCTAGGCCTTCCACAGAGGACTCTGGTACTTCCACTTCTGTCCTGGGGAATTCCATCTTCGACAGACTGATTTAGAAGTCTGATGGTAAACCAAGCTCATAAAGTCATTTAACAAAAAAATTTTTAAACATACTGATCAGCTTCTAAGTTCATTCAAATAATCTTGAAGCCAAATTTAGAAATGTGACCCAGAAAATAACCCTGTCTGTATTATTATTATTTTTTAACATTTTATTTATTTGACAGAGAGAAACACAGCCAGAGATGGAACACAAGCAAGGGGAGTGAGAGAGGGAGAAGCAGGCTTTCCGCTGAGCAGGGAGCCTGATGTGGGACTCGATCCAGGGTCTCCGGGATCATGACCTGAGCCGAAGGCAGTCGCTTAACCAACTGAGCCACCCAGGTGCCCCACCCTGTCTGTATTATAACTTAGCTTAGATAGAACATAATGACTACCACTTACCGCATGCTTTTATGTGACAGGTGCTCTGCAAAGCACTTTAGGTACTCCATGTGCATTACATGTATGTGTCACACACGTGTTACATGCGTTATCTCACGAGATCCTCACACTCACCCCCAGCGTGGTATCATTACTCCAATTCACAGGCAAAGGAGCTGAGCTTCAGAAATTCTCTGTGTGCTGCAGGGAGAGCCCTTTGTGATGAGGGGCTGGGGCAGGGAGGACCCAGACTGTCTGACAGCCACACGACACTTCTTTTCACTGTTAGGAGCAGGGAGTGATGAACTTGAGCCATGGACCCCGTTCTCCAGTAACTTTGCTTCTTAACTCCTTCTGAGGTTCCTAAGTATGCACTGAACACTGTCTTTCTTGATATTCTGCAATACAGAGTCTACGGACATCCTCTTCATATTCCAGAGTGAGGAGAAGGGGTGCAGGTGACAGCCAGGTGCCGTGTGAGGGCTGGCATGTCGTAGAGGTTGAAGCCCCAGCCTGGGCCACAATGACACCGACAGAAACAAGGTGCAATAAGGCGACAACCTCTAGGCACTCTGTTGGCTCTGCTCTGGCAGCACAGGGCCGGTCTGCCTTCTCAGAAGGCCAAGGCTGATAGAGCGAGCCAGATGGACCACGTGATGAAATGAGGTGACTTACAGTTCACGGGAACTGCCTGTCATCTGGCGAGCTCGGCTTGGCAGACATGACCGCCCCGAGAGCAGGGCTGCTTCCCCACCCCTGCCGCAGCCAGTGCTCCACACTAGACCAGAGCTTCACCGACAAACGGACAAAATTTGCTTCACCATGAAAAGTGTGTGCTTATTTAAATTGGGTGGCCTGTCTACAACAAACTATTTCAGGTTTTTTAGAATTTTCAGAGGAATAGAATCTACTAGTTCTTACCCCTCCTTTCCTCGATTATGGATGGCTAGTTCTTCGCCAATGCCCTCTTCCTCCTTGAAGCTCTCCCAGTCCAATTTGGACTTCTCTAGGGTGCTCATCTTCTGCTTCTTGGCTCCAATTTTCCCCAAAAGGCTGCTCATGCCACTTGACCTTTTTAACCTAGAGAAAGTGAAAAAAAGGAAACATGCACTGTGTAAAAACCGTAAACTCTTTTTTTTTTTTTTAAAGATTTTATTTATTTGACAGAAAGAAACACAGCCAGAGAGGGAACACAAGCAGGGGAAGTGAGAGAGGGAGAAGCAGGCTTCCTGCCGAGCAGGGAGCCTGATGTGGGACTCGATCTCGGGTCTCCAGGATCAAGACCTGAGCCGAAGGCAGTCGCTTAACCAACTGAGCCACCCAGGTGCCCCCCCTACCGTCAACTCTTAATTCATGTTTTTTTCTGAATGGCACGGGGCTCCCTAGATTCGGGCTATTTATATTAATGGAAAGCATTTTTGTATCTAGGATACTTTCCTGTCTGCTGTGGAGAACACTTTAAGTAGACCAGAATTCGAATGCACTTGCTCTAGGAAAAGGAACTCTTACAGCCCTCTGTATGGTCGGTAGGACAGGCCTCTGCGTGCAGGCGGGGAGAAGTGCAGCATGATTCAGACACAGCTTTGGCATCACATGCCTGCGTTCATACTCCAGCTCTAACTGTGTGACTTTAGGCTACTTAACCACATCTGCTCCGGCTTCCTATCATCTACCGAGTCAACCGTGACTCAGAGGGCTGGAGTGTATCTTTTTCATAAAGTGCTTTACGATAGCACCTGGCACAGAGTAAAGGTGTAATAAATGTTAGCCACACTGAGTCAGTCCTCGCTTGTGCCCTCAAACCCCAGGGAATGCTTGTAAGAGAAAGAGAAACAGATCCCTACGCTGATGAGCAAAAAGTCACAATCTCTTAAAAGGACTCGAGATCAGTTTCCTTTTGGCTCCTGTGAGTCAGAACCCTGGATTTTCCCAGGAGGTGGAGAACATTCTTCACCCTGAAAGGAGGGAATATACAGCCTGTGTCCTCCTTGCTGGTGACACGATCATGGACTGTGGGAGAAACCCCACATGACCAAGCTCAAGTCTTGACACATCACATGTTTCCAGTCATTGTTCAGTGTAGGAGGAAAAATAAGGAAAACAGAATGTGCCTAGTTAGTAAGAAGATGGTATTAGGGGAAAGAGCTACGTAAAAGGACATGGCCCTTGGTTTCTCTAGGAAACTAAAATATGTCGTATACTGCCATGCAGGAAAGTTTGGAAGTTACTTCCTGTTTTCCTGGGACATGTAAGAAAGTCAAACGTGTACAGCTCCTGTGAGCTAACATCACAAGGCCTTCTGATAACATCAACAGTAATACCTTTCACTTGCCTACAAGGCTAATTCTCCAGGTGCTTTATTCACTATTTTCTCTTTGTCTTCTCACAGTGGCCTGAGTCTCTGGATACGGGAAAGAGCCTTCGAGAGCATCTGGTGTCACACTAACCCTTCCGGACGGAACCACCTCCCTGCAGCACAGGGCCAGTGAAGGACACCCTGTTCCTGCCCTGGAGGGAGCGGACTGGTTGGTGTCCACACTGAACACAAGACTCTTGGGCCTGACCACGACCCTCCCCACCCTCGTCCTATTTCTCTTGGTCGGCAGGATGTTAGCTTCCCTGTTGCGGTCATTTCCCACCACATGCTGTTAGCTTAATATCGACTCAGAACAGTCTGGGCAAGCATCTCATTTTGAGTTGGACAAATAAACAGAGTTCAGGGAGGTTAAATGACACAACAAGGGTCAAGCCAATAGAAAACACAGAACCAGGACAAAGCAAGGTCTTTCTGACTGACTCCTAGCCCGATGCTCTGTGTTGTCTCACGATTAAGCTGAGAACTTAACTGAGGTATTTTCTCACAGCGATTTTACTTTCTGGTTTGCTTAACAATTTTCCACACAGCTCTCTATAAGCTTTCAGTTCACATCTTCTAAAAATTCTTCTCTAGATACTTCACTCCTTACAACAATCTCTCATCAAAACATGCACACTCACACACTCAGGCTGTATTTGCCAGGAGCAGAGCATGAGTGAGGACAGAGAAATTTAGGATGTGTCCCCAGTTCTCACTGTTACAGCCTCTTGCCTGGAGAACTGCAGTCTCTTCACTGGTCTCCCTGACTTACGTTCTGTCCCACCCTCACTCACCTGCTCCGGCCTGGCATCTATTCCACATATGCCAGTAGGGTGATTTTTCTAGAACAGAGAGTTTATCGTGTCTTTCTACTTCAATGTCTCTCCCCTGACTCCTTATCGCTCTTACAAAGACTATGCTCCTTCCCTTGCAAAGTTCTTCCTGATCTTCCCTCACCACATCTACTCTTGCCATCTAAGCTCCAGCCATATAGTCCTGAACCTACAGGTAATCTCCCATTCATCTGGTCTTATCTCAGCTTAGAGGCCACTTCCTTCAGGAAGCCTTCTGGGATGCTGTCCCGATCTCTGGATGAGATGCCTCCTGGTGGTGTTTCTAGTGCACCCAGTCCTTCTCCCATTACAGTACTGATTCCTCCCATAGCACACGCTCAAGGACTCTGATTCCAGCTGCCTCCATACTGGTCAATTCTGAGCAAGTTCAGAGTCAGTACTGACAACATTTACCAAAAGCACACATCTCAAGGCTTTCCTCGAGTCTTTCCTCGAGCCTTTGTTGTCTGCAGGGGTTCCCCTGACCCTGCCTACATGATAGAAGCACTGCCTGGCTAGGTGATGGGAGTTCATACCGTTGGGGCCACCCTCATGGAGGACAGGGGCTGTGGCTACATGGCTGAGCCTCCTGTCCTCACACAGGCAATTCTAGGAGGTCCTCAGAATGCTTCTCAGAAGTTCTGGTGGCAAGGAACCCTTGCAGTCCTGGAAACACACTCTTGTACTGGCTTTCCTTCCTTCCCAATCTCAATCCCTCTGCCTCCTCACTCCTACTTCCCAAGGACGGTTCCCAGTGAATGACTGACACGAACTGACTGACCTAAGGTTCTGCTCTGAAGGGAATCTAACCAAGATGCTTAGGAGCCACACTATTTTCCTGTGTTTGCTCTATTTCTCTGAGGGTACTTAAGCTCTGGGTCCCCAGATCTCTCTGTAGCACATGGACAGAGCTATACTAACAGCAGGAACTCGGGAATGTCATCTGGGTCACGGAAACAGGGAGAGGGAGAGAATCAGATTTCTGTAGTTAAAATGGAAGGTGTTCAGAACACTTTTAAATTAGGGGATTCTAATGGGTGTAATTTCCATTTGCATTCATTCATCAATCAGCCCTTAACAATCCAGAATTTCTGCTTTTACCTGGGCAGCCCCTTAGGCTCTCTATACATCTCCCACTTTCAGCCTATAGCTCTGATGGTATTTCTAAATTATACCATCTTTCTGACAAGTCACTTTGAGAAGCCTAAGAAAATGATCTTTCACTGCAAAGCAGTGAAGAGAGTTCCAGAAAAGTAAAAAGCCATAATCCCCCTTTGTCTTGTTCACCGCTAAACATCAGCAAATTGTCACAGTGCTAAGATGCTTTAAGGGGAAAGCTTCCAGGTCTGCCTTCACTGAATCATGAACGTGGTTTTTGATTTCCTAATCCGACAGTCTCAAAAGCAAAATTACCTGTCTGGTTTGTACTTGAGGCTTAAATCAAAGTGAACGACACATTACAGCAGCAGCCAAAACACACAGAGGCTCATGACGACTGAGAGCCTGGCATGCAGGTTCCCTGCAGGCTTTCGAGCGCTCACACTCAGCACCTCCTTCACTTGGGGCTTCTGTGGCACAATCCCGGCATCACTCCATCACAGCTTTCTGGACAGCACACTTACCAAGACCTTGGCCCTGTCTCTGCCATGACAGTTCATCAGTCAGGCTTGCAGGAAAGCCTCAGCTTCTGGGCAAAGGCTGCTAGCTCTCTTGGCTGGGAAAGAGCACTGCCGAGAGCGCCGCAGTGGTGCCCAGAGCTGCCAGCAAGGAGGGGGTGCATCAGCACCGGCCTGCCCCAGCCTCCGGCAGCTGTGGAAGGGGGAGGTAAGAATTCCCGTGGAGATCGCTCTGCTGTCAGCAGGAACTGGTGTACTTTCAGGCATCACATCGACAAAAGCCCAGATTTTTCTATTTTCTGGATCCTGAGCCATAAGGGCAAGGTACTACCAGAGAGTTGCCTTTGACAGAAGACCCGCTCCCTGCCACCACGGATTTTCTGGTCTTGGGTCTAAAGTGTGGTAAGCTGTGCCACAGAGGACCACGGTATTTCATTCAAGACACTCTTCATCCACCTGTTACAAGGCAAAGTCCAAAGAAATGCACCATTTCTCAACCAATTCACTTGCCCATTGGCAGATTCCATCCACAATCTTATACTCAGACATGGCTAGCATATTGCTGCCTAGATGTTTCCGATGGGACAATTTCAACCACCACTTCCTGAGTGTCCCAGTCCTCTAGGGACCTAACTGCCGTAGGTTTGATGTAAAGACTAAGCTTGTCTAAGCAGCATGGGCCCTGCTCGTCTCTGCTCTAAGCAGCAGGCTTTCATGCCAGAAGAGAGCATGGCTGAGGACAGTGGTTATGCTGTAAAAGAGGCTCCTACCAAGTCTTTCTTTCTTTCTTTCTTTCTTTTTTTTTTGAAGATTTTATTTATTTGAAAGAGAGAGAGGGGAAGAGCAGAGGAAAGGACAGAAGGCAAAGCAGGCTCTCCACTGAGCAAGGAGCCTGATGCAGGACTTGATCCCAGGACCCCGGGCTCATGACCTGAGCCGAAGGCAGACGCTGAACCAACAGAGCCATCCACATGCCCCAAGCCTTTCTTTCTCATGCATTGTGTCTAGTCATCCCTCAATAAGCAATTATTGTCCATTCCCTTCCCATGGCACCCAGTTCAGTGTTCTGTGCTGACACTAGATACCAATTAAGACCTCACACACAAAGATTCAGAACTCAGAAAAATAAAAGGGACAAAAATGGCAAAATCTTTTTCCTTTTTTTTTTTTTTTAAAGATTTTATTTATTTAACAGAGAGAAATACAGCCAGAGAGGGAACACAAGCAGGGGGAGTGAGAGAGGGAGAAGCAGGCTTCCCGCTGAGCAAGGAGCCTGATGTGGGACTCGAACCCGGGTCTCCGGGATCATGACCTGAGCCGAAGGCAGTCGCTCAACCAACTGAGCCACCCAGGCGCCCCATCTTTTTCCTTTCTGAATTCAAAGTTTACGACGATAGTTTGCTAAAACTTCTTTTGCTCCTCTTTAGCACCAGAAATCTAAGTTTAACAAAATTCACTGCAACTAAGTGATAAACTCTATCCTGTAGAGTCTGTCAGAAAGATATTAACTTGTTCTCTTCGGACTCAGATTTACTCAACCAATTCGTTTTGTAGCCACCATGAAGACACTCTGGATCCTGCTGTTTATTTACAAGAAGTGTTGGAAAGGAGCCGGAAAAAGACCTTAAGTGGAAAAAGAGAGGATGACAGGATGCCACAACTGTCGGTGAAGTGAAAGTGGCACATCTTTCCCCATGATCTTGAAAAATCGGCCTCAGGCACCCAGTCGGCCCAAAGAATAGAATTTTGGGTTTGGGAGTGAAGTTGGAGTCAGTCATTCATTGTACTCCTCCAACAGATAACTGAGGATTTACTGTACCGCAGACGTTGTGCTTGGAACTGGGGACACACAAATACATAAAGCACGATCTCTGGCTTCAAGGAGACCATGTAATAGAAGAGACTGTCACACGGGCAAATTATAACTACAGACTGGGAGGGCACAAAAGAGGGACCAACTGTGAGGCTGTTTAACTCAACTTAACTCCGTATTTTAGAGATGAGTTAACTAAAATCCAAGAAGGTTAAGAAACCTGCCCAAGTTCCCAGGGGGAGAGGTGGGACTATACTCAGTGCTTTTGACCTCCTGCCTCTCTTTTCCACTTGGTTGATGCTAGAGTTGGGGACAGACAGCCTTTGGGGATTGCTTCCGTATTTCCAACTTCTATCACTGCTAATTTGGGGGCTGGCATCCTTACTTTCCCTGTTGTCCTGCCCCCCGTACACAAGGCCCATGTCTTACTCATTCCTGCCTAACTCACATGAGGCACAAAGCCTTACTATACTACATGTTTAAGGAACAAAATCACCATGATTTGACAATGGGATCATCCAAATGAGTTTTTTTTCTCCTAAGGAAAAGAGTCAGTGCTGCACTTGAACTGACAGGCCAGAGAAGGTAATTGCAGAGGTGGCCAGCAAGGACAGGGTCAACCCATGTACAAGGAAGCACTACTGACCTTTACTTAGAACTTCAACACACGGAGCCTGGCTCCACTATGCCTTCCGTCTCGTAACTTGCATAACCACTAAAATGCAAATTATTTGGAACAAAGATTCTTTGGCACAGATATGCAGTTTCCTTAGTAGTGTCATCTGTTTACAAGGCAGGAGTGGATATTTTTTGTAGCTCACACATGGACTATTTTCCAGAGCTATACAAGGGGACTGGAACTGGCAAGGTACTCCCTGAGAAATGGGAAGAAAATGTGTTGATTCTTCGGTGAGCGCTGTCTGCTTGGAACCACTGTTCTTTTTCAGACCTTCTTTGGATTTAGCTGAAATCTGTAAGAATGAAAAGTAAAGCCCATTCCCGGGCCAGTTTCACACCTCACCCGTGCAAATCTCTAAGCAATCTCCCCAAAGTCCAAGACCAGAGCACTCAGGGAAACAGCCTGGAAGCCAGCAGCTTTAGCCAGAGAGGGTGTACCTCGTGTGCACTTCCCAGTATTCTATGGGACAGTGGGCTCAGGAAAGTGGAAAATCAGAAATCAGACAAGAAGTTCCAATGACTGTGAATGTCTTGTGGCTAAAAAATTGTAAGTACTCTTGAGTCTATTATTAACATTGATTCAGTGCCAGCGCCTCCCCGCCAAAGTGGCATCTCTCAGCAGGAGGTGACTTAAAGGCCAGCAAATGGTGGCAGCTTCAGTATGTAGATAAATAGCAAGGGACCTGCCACTCAATTCAACTGCTCCTACACCAATCCAAGAATGAAGTACACTTAAGTCCGTCTGTTTTTTTTAAAAAATTTTTTCTTATTTATTTACTTCGTGAGTGAGCAAGGGGAGGGGCAGAGAAAGAGGAAGAGAGAGAGAATCTTTTTTTTTTTTTTTTTTTTTTTCCCCCCCAGAGAGAGAGAATCTTAAGCAGACTCCATGCCCAGTGCGGATCCCAATGCAAGACTTGATCACACAACCCTGAGATCATGACCTGAGCTGAAATCAACAGTCATGCTTAACCAACTGAGCCAAGCAAGCACCCCAGGTCTTTAAAACATGTCTCTGAAACAAACCTGGGTATTTTGGTGGCAAAGTTCTGGATTTTCACCTCTTCTGAAACAATGTATTACAGAAAGCCCTTTCCAGCTCTTGCTTCCTTGTCTGTGATGCACAGAGGCAGCTGGTGCCCTACTCTGGCCTCTCAGCTGGTGCTGGAAGCCCGATCACTCCAGCTTCTCCTGAGCCTGAGTGGTTCCACTGAGACCCACAGCTCTTCCTGGAGAGGATGCACCATCCATTCACAGTCAGCCTGAACTGTTCTCCACCAGCACCGCCTCCTGGTCTCTATTGTAATCAAGGCCATTCATCTTGAGACAAATAACTGGGGTTAGGGACTCTGTGGTGACAATGAAAAGGACATTTTTTCCTGGGGCAATCTTTTTTTTTCTGGGATCTGCTGGGCAATGTTCATTAGCATCACACTCCAAGAGAAAGTTAATGTCCCTTTTGTCTGTGAAGAACAGTCCTCTACTGGTCTACCGTGTTGCTGAAACCAATGAGCTCTGTGAGCTTGGGAGTCTTGCCACGAAGGGCCACTGTTTTTGTTTTGTTTTTTAATTGTTGTTTGTTTTAATTAATCTGCCTAGTGCAGACCTTTCAAAGAAGGTCAAAGTTAGACAAGTGTTGGTGAGGAAGAGATCCTTCCCCCACCAAACCCCAGCTGCCCTTCCCTGGTACCCAGGGCAGCTACAGTGCTCGGTTCACATGTATAATGCAGTAAGAAGCCTGCTGGGAAATGCACAAGGCCTTGTACTGCAGCTGGGCAAGTGGGAGCTTGAACGTGAGTGTCCCTTCCACTATATGGCTTCTGAGGGGTGGGCTATGGCAGCTCTCAGCACAACAAATCTGGTGTGGTCTGGCAGAAATTCCCAACTTTCCAGTTTGAAAAATGTCATGCTGACAGAAAACCCGAAGGCAGAGAACAACTATTATCTGAATGCCCTTTGCTTAGATTCGCTCATTATTAACATTCTGCCACATTTGCTTTCTCTCTCCCCCTCCCTCATTTCTCTATTTAAATGTTCTTTTTTGGAGGTGTGAGACCGCCACTTCACCTCCAAGTACTTGTATACGTGATGCCTCAGGGCATCCTCCTACATCCATGGGACAGACACCTCACACTGCGCCCAGGAATTCTAACACCAAGACAGTGGCATCAGCCAAAGTCCCTGTTCACATTGCCCTCACGGCCTCTCCAGATGGCCTTGACGGTTGTCCCATGCCTTCCTTGCAGGCATTACATCTGACATTTCCGTAGCCTCCTTCACTTTTTAATCTACCAAAGTCTCCTGCCTTGTCTTTTTGTTTGTTTCATTTTTGGTCCTTGATGCCATTGCCAATTTCTGGACTCCAGGTTGGCGTCTCATGGGATATCGCTCTTTTAGGGTTTGTCTGTTTCTTTTTTTCTTTTTCTTTTTTTTTTAAAGATTTTATTTATTGATTTGACAGACAGAAATACAGCTAGAGAGGGAACACAAGCAGGGGGAGTGAGAGAGGGAGAAGAAGGCTTCCCACAGAGCAAGAAACCCGATATGAGGCTCGATCCCGGGTCTCCGGGATCATGACCTGAGCCGAAGGCAGTCGCTTAACCAACTGAGCCACCCAGGCGCCCCAGTTTGTCTGTTTCTTACACCAAGCAGGCAGTAGGTGAGGCTAGGGACTGCTTACTGCACCGCCACCCAGTGATTGGCAGGGTGTCGGGTCTGCCCCCGGACTCTGATGCTCTGTGTGATCTGCTGGGGCATGTGGGGACCGCCAGGGCTCTCACTTGTAAAGGTATACTCACTCCTCTGTAATGAATCTGTAATTAATGTGTAACACATAGGGTAATAGTCTCAGGACGTTCAGGAAGTTCGGAATGCTATTTACTTCTGGTACCTCACTCTATAAACCCCCTGGCAATGTCTCAGGACAGACTGAGGTGGAAAAAGTGAAGGATTCTATCTAAAGAACAAATATTTAGGAAATCTCAAAAGGATCATAAAGCTCTGGGGGCGCCTGGGTGGCTCAGTTGGTTAAGCGACTGCCTTCAGCTCAGGTCATGATCCCGGAGTCCCGGGATCGAGCCCCACATCGGGCTCCCTGCTCTACGGGAAGCCTGCTTCTCCCTCTCTCACTCGCCCTGCTTGTGTTCCCTCTCTGGCTGTGTTTCTCTCTGTCAAATAAATAAATAAAATCTTTAAAAAAAAAAAAAAGGATCATAAAACTCTGGCTGTAAGAAAGTCTCTGAAAACAGAAAGAGCAATAGCTTGACAAAAGGCCAAGGGTAGGATCGTCCGCAGAGTCCTAGATTGGATAGGCCAACAGTGAGTACTGATGTCTCTGGCCAACATGGAAGCATTCACTTAGGTACCCGGATACTCTTCCTAAGAGCCTGGGGGCCTGCTATGCCTAAGGGTTAAGTGGTAGAAGTCAGTGGCCAAAAAACCCCCTTCTGGCCTGCCCACCAGACCTGTAGGAAACGATACTCCTGTATTTCCCTTCTCCTTTGTTCCATTCCCCTGTGGTTTCATCTCACACCCTGTGAAAGAGATAATGCCACATCCCTTCCTGCCTCTGCTCTGGCAATTTCCTTCCTTACAATATTCCCATGGTGGGGATCATAGCAGAGCAAGGAAGGGCCTCCATCATTTTATAGCAGTTGCGGGTTGAAGAAGGCCTGGCTTTCCAAAGTGGAAACCTTTAGTTTATTGGGAATGGGAACTATGCGGGGGAAGGGGATGTTTGAGATGCAAACTGCTGTTGCTTTAATTTGTATGACTGGGTAGAGCTGAGGAGAAAAATTTATTGACCAACACAAATAGACCATTTACAGTTCTGAGACAGAATTTTAAAGAAATTATTAAGTACAGCTTCTAATGGAGCCCATACTGACATTTTTCTTTATGCAGTTGAGCCTAGGAGCTCAACTAAGGAGGGCACAGCTTGTTTTCCAAATACTGTTTCCACACGGGCTCCCAAAGAATAGCAGCCACAGAGGCAAAGAAGAAAAGAGGCAGAATCAGGCCCTGGCGGCTAACAGTCAATGTCCTCTCGAAAGGACAGCCTTGTGGGCCTTCTCCCGTGACGCTGTTAAGCCGGTGCGGGTCTGCAGACCACCTGGCTGGTGTGAGGGCTGGGGTCACACTCACCCACATCACTCCCATCAAGAAACATAGTTGAGCAAACAGCACATCTCTCAAACCAGCCGCCGTGAGAAGCAAAGCATGGGGCGCAGAAGATGAATGTGCCTCAATTACGGCTTGTTTGGCTAATTGCTGATTAGGGACTTGGCACGCTTTCTCAAACCGCAGCATTCTGCTTTTTCTTTGACTTTCAGCTTTCATTTTCTCCGAGGCAGGTCTCTATCTTCTCCAGAAAATGTCAGGATGTCAACATAAAATAGATGTTAAATTCCTGGGCACCTCCCAGATTAACATCAGGTTAAAGTTTGAGGATGTGGGGGTGTCCTCAGTCAGAGCAGAAATATTCCTTTTGTTTTACAACATGGAGACTTCATGGAATGTGAGTCATGCCTGTGCTCCTTTCTAGACATGGCTAGGCACACGACCACACGGCTTTCAGTGAAATTCCCATGCGCTGGCTACCACACATCTTGCGAAATCACTCCCCCACTGTTCCAAACTTTTCACTGCTCCTAAAGAAGCATGCTACATTCCAGATGAGAGGATACAGAAGCTGGACACAGCTGGGATCCTGACACCTCAAAGTTCTGTCTGGAGGGAAGTATGCCTTATGGTCCCTTGCACTTAATGAGGCTGAAGTGGTAGGACAGGTTATTTCTCAGTGCCTGGGACTCCTGCTTGGGGCCCTGACTCTACATCTCTCTTACAGTGGCGTCTGCAACATTGCTCACTCACTCTGTAGCCAGGGTACCTTCTGGACCCTCCTAGAAGCTATAATCCTGAGAACTTCAGTGGGTAACTCAAACAGGTTTAGACTTCAACCACCCCTCCCCCTGGGGCTGCTCCCACCTGTTTTCAAAAAGCAACATCAGCGGCTTCCCTGTCATGGCACCCCCTCCCCCTCCAATCCTGCAGTTAGGAGCCCTTGGGAAGCAATTACCTGTACAGAGCAATCAAAAGAATGGGGCTGCTTCAGTCTGAGCCCAGGATGTCACTTAACTAAGGCACAGCAGTGGATTTCAACAAAGAGAAACATCCGTTCTCACGGAGTTTGGTAGAGAAAGCAGAAAACTTTCTTTTACTGCATGCAGGAAATGGTTTTCATAGAAGCTAACCACAGCTGGGCAATCTGTACAACCACAACATAGTTTCTCTTTAATAAATGGACGATTTTTACCCATTGCATCACTAACCACCAAAAAGAATTCCCACCCTCCATCTCTCAGGCAGGAGAAAGCGTAAGTCAAACCTCTTTCCTGTAGCTGCCAGCCTAGGGCTACTAGAGCAGCTTTTTCGTTCAGAAATGTTCCGTAAGGTTCCTATCACCCGACCCTACTGACAAGCAATACACGAGCCCTGAACAAATTCAATTTCTTTGTGTTCTGGGGTCTCCTCACAGCATGTGAGGACTCACCATGGGTCATGGCCAGGAGTTCTGAAAAACGTGCTTTAGCAACTGCTGGCTGAGAGATGAGGGTCTGCTGAAATAGGGCTGGCCAACCCTGCCGTTAAGAAATGGTTTGAGGGGGGGCGCCTGGGTGGCTCAGTTGGCTGAGCGACTGCCTTCGGCTCGGGTCATGATCCCGGAGACCCGGGATCGAGTCCTACATCGGGCTCCCTGCTCGGTGGGAAGCTTGCTTCTCCCTCTCTCACTCCCCCTGTTTGTGTTCCCTCTCTGGCTATGTTTCTCTCTGTCAAATAAATCTTAAAAAAAAAAAAAGAAAGAAAAAAAAGAAAGAAATGATTTGAGGGAATTAGAATAAGATTGCAGCTCTGACCCATCGCTCCTTGCCCCAAAGCCAGCAAAGCAGCCTGTGAGAGTCTGGGCCCCTCTCCTGGGACAGGGGCAGGGGGTGTGGGGGTGGAGGGTGGCTTCATGATGCCCTTCCTGTCCCTGTGAGGCTCAGCTCGTTGCTCAGCAGACTGCGTGCGTTCTCACGGCCCGGATGAAGGAAGGAGGCCTGGTGGTAGGAAACACTGACACTCTCCCCCGAGGCTATAGCTCACGCAAAAATAAGCAAGCACAATAAAACAGAACCCCAAAACTACTAAATTTAAAAAGATACAGGGGTGCCTGGGTGGCTCAGTTGGTTAAGCAACTGCCTTTGGCTAAGGTCATGATCCTGGAGACCCAGGATTGAGCCCCACATCAGGCTCCCTGTTCGGCGGGAAGCCTGCTTCTCCCTCTCTCACTCCCCCTGCTTGTGTTCCCTCTCTGGCTGTGTTTCTCTTTGTCAAATAAATAAATAAAATCTTAAAAAAAAATAAAAATAAAAAGATACTAAATTTACTCAGATTTTGAAAGAGTGCTAAAAAATCTGACAATCACTTTTTAAAAAAATAATATTTTATGTATTTATTTGAGAGAGAAAGAGAGTGAGTGAGAGAGCATGAGAGGGGAAAAATTGAGAGGGAGAAGCAGACACCCCGTGGAGCTGGGAGCCCGATGCGGGACTCGGTCCCGGGACTCTAGGATCATAACCTGAGCTAAAGGCAGTGGCTGAACCAACTGAACCACCCAGGCGCCCCGACCAATCACTTCTTATTCTCAGCTAGTACTTTTTAAAACCACTTTACTGAGATACAATTCACATAGTAAAGAATCCACCCATTTAAGGTTTGCAAGTCGGTTGTGCTTAGTATATTCAGTTGTGCAGCCATTCCCACAACCTGATTTTAAAACATTCTGTCATGCCCTTAAAAAACCCCTTACACCCATCAGCAGTCATCCCCACATCCCCAGCCTAAGGCAACCACGGACCTACTTTCTCTATCGATTTGCCTATTCTTTCAATTAATACTTTTTTAAAAAAAGATTTGTTTATTTATTCAAGGGTGGGAAGGGGCAGAGGGAGAGAGAAAGAGACTCTCAGGCAGGCTCTGAGCTGAGTGCACTGTCTGACACAGGACTCATCTCAACGACCCTGAGATCATGACCTGAGCCGAAACCAAGAGTCAGACGCTCAACCGACTGAGCCACACAGGTGCCCCTCAACTAATACTTTTAAATCCTAGGTTTAAGACTATCTTAAAGCATTCAGAAGCAACATGTCTCTCAGTTTGGACCTATTACATCTTCCCATGAAATGCACTGAAACTCCTAATCTGTCCCCTATGCTGATGGTCACACAGAAATTTGGGGGGGGGGGCGCAGGAAAATCAGAAATCTAGACTCAAGAAAAGAACACTGGAATATGTGAGCACTGCCTGCACAGCCAGGTCCCGCACATCCCCAGTGCTGGTTTGCATCTGTGCTTATAAAACGGTGGGGCATGGGGGCTGGGCACCCAGTGCAGAAACCTGCCCTTACCACCTAGTTTTTTTAAAGATTTTATTTATTTATTTAAGAGAGAGAATGAGAGAGAGAGAGAGCATGAGAGGGGGAAGGTTAGAGGAGAAGCAGACTCCCCGCTGGGCAGGGACCCCCCCCCCCCCATGTGGGACTCGATCCCAGGACTCCAGGATCATAACCTGATCCGAAAGCAGTCGCTTAACCAACTGAGCCACCCAGGCACCCGATTTTTGTCATTTTTTTTTTTTTTTTAAATGGGAAGGTTGTTTTTTTTTTTGTTTTTTTTGTTTTTTTTTTTTAATTTTATTTATTTATTTGACAGAGAGAAACACAGCCAGAGAGGGAACACAAGCAGGCGGAGTGAGAGGGGGAGAAGCAGGCCTCCCGCCGAGCAGGGAGCCCGATGTGGGGCTCGATCCCGGTTCTCCGGGATCATGACCTGAGCCGAAGGCAGTCGCCCAACCGACCGAGCCACCCAGGCGCCCCCGATTTTTGTCATTTTTAAATCCCAGTCGAGTTAATTTCTCTGACCTGCAACTAACCAATTAGTAAAATGAGGATAATAACTGCCTTGAGGGAGGACGGTTAAATAAGATAGTCATCAAGTCAGCCCTTATTTACTGGGTGCTTTGCGTGTGCCACACTCTGCTGGCTGCTGGAGATAGACACGCAGGTTTCTTAGGCTTATATGATTCATTCATGCAAGACAGATATGTAAGCAGCTAATTACAGTGGAGAAAACTGCTGCTTAGTGTGCTAGAAGAGTGAAGGCTGTAGAGGGGGCTGAGAGCGTCTGAAGGATGAGAATTAATTTGCTAGGAGGACAAGCTGGGACAGAGAAATTCGGGAGATTAATAACGCCCACAATGTACGTGAAAGCACTTAGCACAAGGCCTGGCACAGAGCAGATAATCAGGACTTCCTGTCATCTCCACTCTTACTCTTGTAAGTCCTTGAGAGGGTGCTCTAGAATCCAGAAAGAAATTAAAATCTTGCTGTTGCCAGAGAAAAATGAGTGGGTTTAGGACTTGAGGAGTTGCTTGCTCTGTCTTTTTCTGAGGCTAATTCATCTGCGGCAGCAAGCAGATTTCAAATTTTGACTTCTTCCCCCACCCCACCCTTTTCATTTTGAAAAATTTCAAACCAAAGAAAAGCTGATCTTAATCTAGAACAGTCCCCCGGCCTGTAGAACAGCCCCCAGTTTGGATCTGTCTGGTTGTTGACGTCAGCTTTGAAGGCACCTGGGAATTCTCCGGCACGGATCCCTGGACGGCTCTACTCCATCTATACTTGTTTCCTGAGTGACCTCATCCAGGCGCAAGACTTACATATCGGTTCTACACCTCTACCCACAGTGTCTTTCTTATCCTTGCCCCAGCCCTCTGTCCCGAACTCCGGCCTTCTGTACCCACCAGTGCAGTGGACCCCGCCTGCAGCAGCTTGTCACATCTTAGCAGAGGGCGGCAGCACCAGACGTCCTGTCCGGAGACTAGCCCATCACCCTGCCTCAGGCACACGCCCCCCCGGTGAGGACTTACAGCCCCTCCACCTGCCCTCAACACCTCTTCCCAGACAGTGTCTTGCTTTCCTTCCTCACCACCATCAAGTCTCGGCTCAAGGCTCAGCTTCCTAGTGAGGCCACCCCCTGACCATCCTCGTCAACTCTTGCTTCTCACCCCACACTCCGATCCCCTGCGGTCCTCAGACCTTCCCTTCCTCCACAGCACTCAGCATTTCCTGACATGCCCTGTAGTTTGTCACATGTCCTGTCTGGCTCCGTGCTGGAACCAACGTGTGTCTTGGTCACAGAGAGAACCTGAGCACCCAGCACAATGCCAAGCACGTGGTAGGCACCCGATATCTGTTGAAAGAATGTATGACTACTAAGAAAACATATCGATTTCACACATTATGAATAGTTTGCAATCACGATACCGACTATAGCAACAGTTCTCCGCGCCGGCTCACCTCGGGGCTGCCATCCACCCTTGGCTAGGTTTTTGATGGAACGAAGTACGGCAGAGGCGGCACAGGAAAAGCGTTTTCCACTGCGACAGATGGTAGACCCCCCCGGAATGGCTGTCACTAGCCTGGAATTTGTCCTAGGCTGGCCTCGGTGCCACCCGAGCCTGCAGAACATTCGGGGATCCTGTCGTAAATTGCAATCTGGGCTACCAGGGGGCTAAGATACCTTAGTTTGTTTATTTATTTTTAAGACTTTACTAATTTATTTGGTAGGGAGAGAACGAGACAACAAGAGAGATTGAGCAGGGGGGAGGGGCAGAGAGAGAAGCAGGCTCCCCGCTGAGCAGAGAGCCCAACTAGGGGCTCCATCTCAGGACCTGAAGGCAGGGCAGACACTCAACTGACTGAGTCACCCGGGGGCCCGTGAGATACCTTAAAGTAAAACACAAACACAGGGCAGAATTAAGGGAAAGGCTGAACGAATCTTTTGTCCCCCTCTTTTTTTGATCTCCATGATAACAGAATTTGCAAAGAAAATAAAACACAAAAACGGTATTTGGAGTTATTTTATGTGAAAATGCAGTTCTGGAACAACGAGGTCAGGCAACCTCATCTGCTGTGTGGCAAGTGAGTTTTTGCCCCTTGCCACTGGCTACCTTAATGCAGGGCTGCTTTTGTTTCATTTTAGGGGGCTGGTTTAAAACTCATTTACAGCACTATGTTACGAGCCAGAAGCAATGTCTGAGTCCAGCTTTGAAGCTAAAACCAACACTGAACAGATATAATCGGAGCAATGAGCGAAATCAATACTCAGCCAACTGAACAACTTCTTGTCAGAATCTGCCAGAAAGGATGACCCAGGTGTACAGAGTTGCTAGAGGCGGCAAACTGAGCTGCAGAAAAGATGAGCATTCCTTCCCGCTATCACACCAACCATGTCAAGGTAAGAGAATTACTCGGATACTTTCTCTCTTGCTCAATGAGAATCTGAGCTGGTATATAGAGAAAAGATGGTGACAAGAAGCTAGAAAAAGATGCAAAAAGGAATGGTTTCTCCTCACTGCTGGGGGTCTTTGTACTTGGCCAGAATCCCAGGGATAAAAAGAAGATTCTAACACCTTCCAAAGGGAAGGGGGGGGTGAGGTCATACACAAATATTCAAGAAGTCCGAATGGCTTCAGACAAACCAGTAATAAAATGTGAAGTTTCACAGAACAAAGTCATTTTCAGACATGCAAAGTCTCAAAAACATATCCCCCATAAACCATTTCCTCAGGATGTTACTGGATGATGAGCTCTATAAAAATGGGAGAATAAACCTAGAAAGAAGAGGACAAGGGGTCCAAAAAACAGAGCAGCTACACAAAGAGGGATAAAACAGCTGGACAGAAAGCCAAGAAAACAGAGTCCTGACTTGGGCAGGAAGATGGAAGGACCCGGAAGGGATGGGGGGTTGGGGGGGGTGGAATGACAGATTTTTCTGACATAGTTAAAAACAGTATTGAGAGGGATTTTACAGCCCCTTTGAAAGAGTTTGGAAAAAATCTGTGGCAGGGACATATGAAACCATGAACAACAACAACAATAACAAATATACATATATATATACACACACATATGAAAGAGGAAATATAATGTTAGTTCCCGTCCTGGCTCAGTAGTGAACAACACTGAAGGAGGACTTGGGATGCTAAGGGGCAGGGTGGTACAAGAGGTTATTCCTCTTCTTCCCAAACAGGAGCTGGTGCTTCTTAAAAACCAGTTAACACGAAGTTAATATATAATGTCTAAAATTGATAAACCAAGAAATAATAGTACACTAAACACATTAGTTTGAAATATGAACCAAAAAATAGCAGAACTAGCTAAAGGAGTTTAAAGCAGTCGCCTCTGGAAAGCAGGACCCAGGACTGTGTGAGGGGACTGAACAGGACATCTGATTTTGCAAACTATGCATTTGTATGACTTTGACTGGATACCCCAACTGGGTTAATACACCTTAATGTTCCTTGAGTAGAGGAGAAGAGAAAGGGACTTTTCTTTGCACCCATCAGTCTGGCAGGATTAGGCTCTTGGCCCTCCTGATTGCCAATGTGTCCTCTTTGATCTCTGCTGCTCTTGTCATTTAACACGTTGCTTACTGTTTATCCTTAATAAAGATGTTCTACATGTATCACCCTTCCCATAACACTGAAGTACCTGAATTGAGCTGGATTGACAGTGTTCTCTACACGGGTCACTTGTTCCTTTAATTAATGTATTTACTCATTCAAAATGTCTTAACACTCCTTCTATATGCTAGCGGCCACAATGATGCCAGGGATACAAAGAAAAAGACAGCCTCCTTAGGGTTCTGAGGGAGCTACAGACCCTGAGGACACCTGACACATTTCAGGGATGAAATCCTCTCCCTGCTCCTCCCTGCAACAACGGTGTAACATTTTTTAGTGTTTCTCAGTACTGTCCGAGAATCCCCTGTGGTTATTAAAAATGCCAACTCCAGGGCCCATCCTGCCTCCTGAATCACAGCCTTTGGGCACAGGGCTCTAGGGGCTGAACTATACAGAGACTATGATTTCAGGGCCACTATTTTAGAGACAGTTCCTGATGCCTCCCACTGAAGCACAGTACCGTTTAAAAGTAATTATCCAAACATTATAGTTTGAAGAGAAACTGAATGGGCTGTCTAAACATCTGGGTAAGGCTGTGGACGCAATAGGGGTCAGCCAGGCCATGTCACTGAGGAGTCACGAGGCTAGTCAAAAATAATGATGGATATGTAGATTGGGGACTTTTTTAAATGAAGATTTTTATTAATTTGAAAGAGAGTGTATACAAGCTGGAGGAGGAGCAGAGGGAGAGGGAAAGGCAGAGAATCCCAAGCACACTCTGTGCTCAGCCCAATATGGGGCTCAATCCTACAACCCTAAGATCATGACCTGAACCAAAAGCAAGAGCTGGACAATTGACCGACTAATCTAGGTACCCCTAGATTGAGGATTAAGGTGAGGCCAGGAAGAGGGTGGTTCTATCTTCTACATCTGGTTCTGAATTCACTGGGCAGAATCATGCCACTGAAAAAGCTGGTCAAGCAATCTGTTGCCCGAGGAATTCACTGCTGAGATGATGAAAGCGAGGAAAGCTAGAACATTCTTCCAATGCTTAGTATGAAAGGTTTTCCAGAATCACACTGATTTCTCAGTAGGTTCTGTATACTGTTAACTAGAATATGAGGGAAATAAAACTGTTTATAGCTTTCATAAGATGAGAATATCCCTCATTTTATTAACAGTCAAGCTTCACTGTCCATCCCCAAGTACATGGAGTCCAAGTAGCACAATTTTGCTATTATTCTGAAGACTTTCTCAGGCAGACAAGCTAGCCCTTATGATGACAAAATGAAGTACATTCCAGTTATTGAAAGCTGCAAAAAACCCCACAAAGTGGGCCTTATTCACCAGGGCTACTTCAAGGGGCAATGGCACTCATTCCACAGCTACTAGGGATGGGCTCCTCCGTACCAGACACTGCCCCGCCTGCTGTGTGGGCTACTGGGCATTGAGGGCCAGACTTAGAAGAAGAAAATCAAACTCCTCAGTTCCTCAAACTTGCCCTCCCAACCCCTGAAAGGGGGTCAAATGCAGTCAGTCCCCCCACCTTGGCCCCCATCCTGTGCTCAACCATTCCTGCACTGATAGCGGGGGAAGAGGAGGAGAGGCCTCTCTGGCTGTCAAGCTGCCTTTCCCAGAAGCACTCACCTGCCCCATTTCTTGGCACTGAAATTTATATACAGTGAAATGTACAGATTAAGGGTACATTTTATCCTCCAGTTTAATAAATGCATACCTCTGAGTAACTCACGCCCCCAGTCAAAATACAGAAGATTTCTATCATCCCAGAAAGCTCCTTCTGGGTCAATTCCCCACCCCCCTGTTTTGACTTCTGTCATCGTACATTAGTTTCGCCTTGTTCTGAACTTTTCATGTAGCACGTTTCTGAGGTTAATCCATGACGTAGGTATCAGTCTGTGCTGTGAGTGCCAGTGGCCTGTCCCTTCATTTAGCCGTTTCCCTCTCAAGAGGCACTTGGGCTGTTTCCAATTTTGTGCTACCATGAATAAAACAGTCTCTTCCACGTTTTTTTAATAGACACGACATGTGTTAATTTTCGGATGAAAACCTAAAAGTAGAATGGTGTGTCACAGAGTAGGTATACATTAAAACTCAACAATTAACATGAACACACATAGCCAAAATGCTTAACCCTCATGGTTTAGGTTCCCACCAACAACGCATCAACAGTTCTGGCTCTCCATATCCTCACCAACACACATTGTTCTCGATCTTTTTCATTTTAGCCGTTCAGGGGGTCTGAGCAGAGATCTACTATAGTCTGAATCTGCATTCGCTTGACCCTGATGATTAATGCTGATGGACTTTTTTTTTCATGTGCTTATATCTGTAATCTTTTGTGAAATGTCTGTTAACTTTTTCCCATTAAAAAACCAGTTTGTCTTTTTTATTGTCATAGTTATTTTAAGTATATGCATATCAGATCTATATTTTGCAAAGTATTTTCTTTTGTTCTGTGACTTGCCTGTTCACTTATTGGTATCTCTAAATGAGTAGGAGGAGGGGTTCGGGTCAACATAAAAGGGAAAAAAGTGACATCACAGATTTAAAGAAACAAGGTGATCAGCATTTCTTTTTCAGCAAAAGCAGACTCATATTCATTCCACCGCCTAAAATCAAGCAAAGTTTCAGAAGACACAGAATCTCTGATGGCCTCCCTTTGTTAAGATGCTGGCCTGCAGAGCCAAGGTAAATTACAGGAAATGGTTAAAAGGGAACATGCCTCCATCAAATGAGAATCAGGGAGGGAAGTCCTGAAATGCCACCAAGAAGGTCATCAAACCAGAAAGTTTTTGTTTTTGTTTTAAATGGGGGAGGTTAGTGAAAAAGGCAAGGCAAAGAAGTCTTTCAAGCCTTCATACCACATTCTAGTTATTATATGGCCCAGTCCTTTTTTTGCTCTCTCCACAAGCTGATTAAAAAATAAGGAAGGAAGTTACGGTGGTGAGAGCAAGGCTTAGTTAAAGCCGTGCAGCCCCAGGAATGCACTCAAATCCATCTGCCGTGTGGGCTGCCCCCCGCCCCCGGAGCAGTCACTCCTTCACATTTTCTACTTCAGTGACTGAGATACTGAGAGGCGGTGAGCATTATTAATCCTTAATGTTCTGCAAGAGCCTTCAGGGCACAGAAGTGTTGCAATATTAGTTACTCCTGAGCATCTGGAAAGGCTGGCAATTGTCACCATCTCAATCCCGCGGCCTCCCACTCATCCCTGACTTGTGGCCTCCTTATAGCTCCTGACCTACTTGAAGTGGCCGCAGACTTTGCTTTTCCCCCCCTCTCCTGTAATTAATTAATCCAAACAAAACCGTTTAGAGCAACAGAAACAGGTGAAAAGGAACAGGAAAGAGGATGACAATAAAGATAAACTGCTGCAGCTATCCCACCTGTCCAGACCATCCTGCCAGCCTGGAATGCTCAGGAGAGCACCACACTTTGCACTTCTCCCTAGAACATGGCTGAGGGCTACAGCCTGCCGCCCGCCCCCAGGCTGGTGCTGCAGAAGCCAAGAGCGGGAAGCGGAGCAGGGGGTGGAAGAGGTTTCCATCAGAAGGCGGGAGAAAGGGAAAAAGGTGGAATCTTTGACTATGCCTGTGAAATTGTCAAAACAAGGCCACAGAAGAAATGAAAGGTGGGGCATTCCCAGCACAGTGTAAATCCTATCAATTTGAAAGAAGTCTGGAGACCAAGAAAAAAGCCTCTTCACCAGGTCAATTGATGGGCTAAGGGTATACATCCAGGGGCTGAGAAATGGCTCAGGTGCCCCTAAAATTGGTCTCTCCTAGTGGGGACAGGCCATGGACTCAACTAATTCAGTAATCCTTCTGAAGCCAGCCATTTATTTTGTGTGGCCTTGCCATCTTATAAATGCTGTCATCTGCCCTCCAGTCCAGTTTCAAAGACCCCCGATTTGTAAATGGGCAAATCTGTAAATCTTTTGATTTACAATGAAATGTTTAAACTACTAGAACATGAAGTTCATACTTGCCGGAAGTCTTGACAGTGACTCTTTGCCATTGGTGGGGGAGGTGGGTAGACTTAATCCTTTACTTGGATCATGCAACTGGTCAAAATCCAAAATGATCAAAAAGGGACCCAGTGAATATAACATCTTATCAGTCCCCTAGTCATCAATTGTTTGTGTTTTTTTTTTTTTGAGGCAACCGCTGTTACTAGTTTCTTGTGTCCTTCCAGAGTTCTTCTCTGCATCTACAAACATAGCCAATTCAGACTACCACTCAGTAGCTGCTTTCGTAGCTTTACAGGTATAATTTAGCTTCCTATCTGATCTTTTGTGGCAAATCTCCATATAGTTAGTTTCTTGATCCAGAAATACAGCTCAGCAAATCAGATTTTAAAAATCCTGTTTCCTCCTTCCAGAGACATTTCATGCATTTCCAAAAAATGTAAATATTTGTATATATTCTGTCTTCTTAATATAAATGATTGTATGTTCCCTATACTATCCTACCCCTTGCTTTTTTTTCACTTATTTTTTCTATTTCAGAGATTATGACCTCTGAGTACATAAAGCATATCCTCATTCCTTTGTCCTACTGTCTGGAAGTACCATAACACTTGGCAGTCACTCCTGAGGAACAGTCAAAGATTATCTTTCGCCACTACAAATGCAGACAGAAACATGTCTTAGTTAAAACAGACTTCCCCATTAAGGCGGGTGATATGTATATTTCTTAAGATAAATTATTTATTTATTGAGAGAGACAGCACCCGTCACCAGGCTTTCCTGCTCCTTGCCCCTCCTTATCGTTAACACCTACTAACTTGGGCACCTGGGTGGCTCAGTGGGTTAAAGCCTCTGCCTTCTGCTCAGGTCATGATCTCAGGATCCTGGGATGGAGGCCCGCATCCATCGGCTCTCTGCTCAGCAGGGAGCCTGCTTCCCCTTCTCTCTCTGCCTGCCTCTCTGCCTCCTTGTGATCTCTCTGTCAAATAAATACATAAAATCTTTAAAAAAAAAAACAAAAACAACACCTACTAACTTATCCTGCTACTTCCCGGTCACTGCTTGCGTGCTTGTACTTGTTCTTCTGTCAGCAAACTTCAATATCCACAGATGATCCAAACTTGGCCTCTTAATTTTTAACTTTCTCAGAGCCAAGTAATGTTTTTCCTTTTTCTTTTTTTAAAGATTTATTTAATCACAGGGTGAGGGGGCAGAGGGAGAGACAGAATCCCAAGCAGATGCTCAGCTGTGCGAGGAGCCCGACATGGGGCTGAATTCCACAACCCCAAGACCATGACTGGGGCCAAAACCAACAAAAGTCAGATGATCAACCAGCTGAGCCACCCAGATGCCCCCCAAGTAACTTTTTCTTTGGCTCAACTCGGCCAGCTATCCCCATGGGCATTCTCTGATACCAGTAAACCCCCGCAACCTTATTTCAAAGGTTCTACTCCCTGATCATTTCCTCTTTCCCTTTGCAGCTTGAATATATTAGTACTTCCACTAACTTCAGTGGCAAATGCAGGAAGGAAGAGGAAAGATAATCTGGAAGCAGCAAAAAAGTGTATGGAAGACATGAATTTCACCTTCGGGTCTTGGGAAATGTGAAGCACAGGAGATAAAAACCAGCTTCTGCCTGAGGCTACTCTACAGGTCGGACGGGCCCAGTTTCCCACTGGGCAGGAGGTCAAGGAATCATTCATCAAAGTTGAAACTGTAGGGGTTTAGAGTTTGTAACCCCCAAATATGCCACTTTGGCATTGATTATTTTGAATTCCTTGAGAAACAGCCAGTGCAATAAAGACACTCTGACCCTTCTCTACCCTCCTAAAAGCAGAAGATAAATTTCCCACGTGAAAGGGACCGTCACTGTGCCAGAAGGGTAGAGGGCATCCTTATCATCAGAGATGGGAGAATTTAGGGGTAAAAAGGTCATAAAAATAAACCTTGTACTTCACCAGCTTACTACTCCCAGCCCAACCCTCTCTGTCTGGTCAACTCTTGTCTTTCTTTGTTTTTAAAGGGTATAAAAGCTTCCTACTTTGGTCACTTTGTTGAGTCTCATATTTTTATGGGGCTCCCAAACATACAAAATTAAAATTTTCTATTAATCTGCTTTGTGTCAAAGTCATTATCTGGTCAGTTGAAGAACCTAGAAAGGACAAAGAGAGAAATTTTCCACTCCTATAAAACTAAAGAGACATCACTCAGTCTCAAAGCGCACGTGGGTATCAGCAGATAGGAAAGGGAGGGATGGGGACCAGCACCTTACAGACGAGTGTGACAACCACAGTGGATGTCAGAGCACATGGCGGTAGGGGACCTCTGGTGTCTGCTTCTGCCTGTCTACACACACCACTGCCGTCAGGAACAAGAAGCTGCTCAAGCTCTAGATTACTGACCTAAGCTGTTCATGGGCGTTCTCTCCCCCTCCTCATCAATGCTTGTTTCCCTTTTTATTTTTCTGGGTAATACCATCTCGCAATTCTATAAAACAGGCATCACAAGTGGGAAACTGAGTTTCTGGGATTAAGCGTCTATCTTCAGCTAGGGTCATGATCCCATGATCCTGGAATTGAGCCTCATGTCTGGCTCCCTGCTCAGTTGGGAGTCCGCTTCTCCCACTCCCTCTGCTGCTCCCCCTGCTTGTGCTCTGTCAAATAAATATTTAAAAAAAAACAAGAAAAAAGAAACAAGAAACTAAAAGTTAATAAACATTTTTTCCTTCTCTTTTTTGTATAAACATTTTCTTTCTTTCTTTTTTTCTTAAAGATTTCATTTATTTATTTGACAGAGAGAGAGAAAGATCACAAGTAGACAGACAGGCAGGCAGAGAGAGAGGAGGAAGCAGGCCCCCCGCCGAGCAGAGAGCCCAATGCAGGGGCTTGATCCCAGGACCCTGAGATCATGACCTGAACCGAAGGCAGAGGCTTAACCCACTGAGCCACCCAGGCGCCCTGTATAAACATTTTCTAAACTAAATGTAACATCAGCTTTAGGAGTATGGCTGTCACGAATCATTTCACCAGTATCTGTATCAACGGACAAAATCACATTTCTAGAACTACAAAGCTGAGAAATGACCCAGGGACAGAGATATTCACAACAACCCTGGGGCTCCCTTTGAATAACAGACTGTCACCAACAGCCAAACACTAGGAGAGAAAATTATTTGGGAGAAGAAATAATTTCTAAGACTTGTCCAAGATAACCTGATTTAAAGGAGACTGTTTTTTCTCTAATAAACTAAAGAGAGGATATGCCTCCTGTAATAAATGCCAGGTTAATCGTGTTTACTTACAGAAGTTAAAATTTCTCTTTCCTACACTGAAATATTCACATAAAACTCAAATACCCATCTCGCTCCATTCAAAGCTCTTTCTCCTCAGAGTCACGGGCAGGGAAATTCTTCAATAAAATGTCACTGCCTTGGGGTAAAAAGCAACATAACATAGGAGATCGGTTTTATCAAGGTTCTGCAATAAGAAGAAAATATTTTTTCAGATGAGATTCCTGCCTGCAAGTGATGTTAAATGCTAAAATAAAGAAATGAAGCAAGAGAAGTCATCAGTGGGCTCCCAGCTTCTCTGCTACTGGGGTTCTTTAATGCTGGACTGTTTCTCATTTGCTAAGTAAGAAAGAGTTAACTCATAAATTAGAGGAATGTTGTCTCAGCTCTGCAGAAAGCTTTTAAAAATAGGGTCAATGCAAGGACTAGATTCTTCATTAACTCATTAACAAGACAGGTCACCGTGGCCTCAGGGTTCATTTATCAGCAGGAAAACCTCAGCTGGTAATGGCTGGTTGTTTCCTGCACATCTCAAAATTCAGAATGGAGAAGCAGACTCCATTGTGAGTGGGCTTCCTGGCTTGGAAGGAAGGAAAATATTTTCATGATGACTATTCTTTTCTCAGGCTGGTGTTACACTTAGCCCAAAGGCCCACTGGGCAATCATGGGGCTTTTACTCCCAGAGATGTTCTAATGTTTTCTGTTAATTATGGTCTAATGATGTTATAACCTCATTGGGTTTTACTGAGAAGGCACAACTTTTTAAATTAATTTTTAATGTAAATGCTAATAGCTGTAAATGAGGCAAGTTTCCTCAGCAATTGCCCTTCCGCCTGCACCATACACCAGCAGCTTCCATTCTCCTTGGTGGCTCCTGTTCTTGACTGTGACCTACTGTTCAGAGTCCCAAAAATGGATTCAAAGCTATCAATAACCCTATGGCTGTGCTATAATGTTCAGAAAGGCTTTCTTTTGCATTGTTGAGCCTGGCATCTACCTGGAGGAGGAAGAAAACTATGAGAGACCATGCAAACGTTGCACTGTCAAAAGACTGGCAATTTCTCTTCAAAATAAATGACTGGTTGGATTAGCAGAGAGCTTTATTAAAGCAAAACTCCAAAGTAAATCCTTTCGGTGGGGGAATTAGAAGTCACGCTCCTATGTACTTGGTACTGCTCTAGCCATTAAGCCCTGGGAAGAATTCTTTGGCCTTACTGCAAATAGCAGGTTTCAGCAGGGTATGAGGAAAAAAACACCTGACGTCCTTTCTTTGCAGCCCTGAACCAGCGATGCTGACACAGCTTCCATCAAGCCAAGAAAAGGAAAGGCAGCCACAGCATTTCTGAGGAGGTAGAGAGGCTGTGTTTCCTCCCCACTTCTTGCTTTCGCGACCATTTCTAAGACTCCTTTTCTGTGCTCCATGTATGGCTCTTCCCACGCAGCCGGCTGAGGAGGCACTGAGCTGAAAGTGGAAGAGCTGGCTGCGGGGATCGAGATATCTGTCTTTGGACTCTGCTCTGGTCCTCAGCCTCTCTGTGCTCCTTGCCTGTGGTCTCTTTCACTTCTAAAACCCTAGTGGCATTTTTTGAATTCCTATTACTTGTACAGAGCATATTTTCCAAGCTAAACACTTCAAATATGCACCTCAGGTGCCTATATATCACAGGGAAACACCAAAGATGTTTCCAAATGCTCACATAATAGGGGCTTTATAATCCTCTGATGATATCATAGTTTACTTTTTACTGTAAGATGTAGAGACCAGTGCTACTTTTCTAATTATTATTGTTAGGGAAAATGTCCAATTTATTGTTTTGAAAACTGCTACTCAAAAATCCGTGTTGGCACTTGTATTTTTTTGCTGGTCACCACCCCCACCGGAAGAAGAACTAATATAGAATTCTGGTGTCTCCACAATACCATTGGCAAAAGAAGAGTGTTTTCTTTACCAGCTGACTCATTAATGGAAAGATCATAAAAATGTGGTTAATTAGAATAAGAGGAGCAGGTAGTAAGGTCGCACTGCTGACTCATCATTCCCTCCCCCAGCGGGCGCCAGAGCCAAACCCAGGTACAGTCCAGATTGACTCTTACACAGCACCGTACCTGCTGCCTAGCTGCATGCAAAAGCGGGACAGGAATCCTTTCTCTAGGCTCTTACTTAGGAGAAAAAACAAAACAAAACATTTTGAGGTTAGTGGCTGGGTTAAGAGTCAGGAACCCCCATCCTGCCTTTGTGAGAACTCTTAGCTCAATAATTCTCAATCTTGGGCGATTTTGTCCCCAGGAACATTTGGCAACAACTGGAGGCATTTTTGGTTGTCCCAACTTGGAGAAGAAAGAGGTATTATGGGCACCCGGGGGACAGAAGCTGGGGACCCTGCTAAACATACTGTGATGCACAGGACAGCTCCCCACGAGGAAGAACGACCCAGCCCAAATGTCAAGGGTGCGGAGGTTGAGGAGCCTCACCCTCAGTGATGCACCCCTTGCATCCAATGGCAGCAACTCTGCAGAGCGGCTAAAATGAGCACAGCAGGCTCCCTCAGTTAGCACTCAGCTCCTTGGAAGAAAACCAGAGTTAAGGTCAGATCCATCAATGAACAGGTTCCCTGAGCGCCAACTTCTAGCTGTTCTTCAGGAAGACGGAAACGAGCCTGGCTCTTGGGAAAATGGAGGGAAAAAATCTCCCAGCTAAGTGTAAAGATGCTACTGCATGACACTAAGCATTTCTAAATACCATCAGCAAAAACATTTCAGCTGATTAAAGAACAAAATGCTGGCGGCACAAGACAGCCAGTTTTCTCTGCATGCACATGTTCTCTCAGGCTTCATGGCAGCTCCTTTGTTGAGGAATCCACCTCTTGAGCCACCCTCCAGTGGCCTGGGAAAAGCCTGGCTAGGCCTCCCTCACATTAATGTGCGGACTCCACTCTTCTCCAGCAAAAAAAGGTGCCGGTCCGCAGCATGGCGATGAGAAACAATTGCTAGTGGAACTGCTCCAAGATGGGAAGGAATCTGAGAGAAAATATATGTCCACGACAAAACAGCTGGGGCAATTCCCAGTCTCTCTCTCTCTCTCTCTCTCTCTCTTTTTAAAGATTTTATTTATTTATTTGACAGAGAGATCACAAGTAGGCAGAGAGGCCGATGTGGGCCTCAATCCCAGGACCCCGAGATCTTGACCTGAGCCAAAGGCAGAGGCTTTAACCCACTGAGCCACCCAGGTGCCTAATTCTCACAGTCTTAAGGGGAGTACGAGGCCCCAGCACATGAGAGAGAAGCTCGGAAGGGATTTCATGACCTCATCACTAACCCAACTATTTAAAAAACTTCTAGGGGTGCCTAGGTGGATCAGAGGATTAAGCCTCTGCCTTTGGCTCAGGTCATGATCTCAGGGTCCTGGGATCGAGTCCCACGTGAGGCTCTCTGCTCAGCAGGAAGCCTGCTTCCCCCTCATTCTCTGCCTGCCTTTCTGCCTATTTGTGATCTCTCTCTCTGTCAAATACATAAATAAAATCTTAAAAAAAAAAAACAACCAACAACCAAAAAACAAGCACTAAGCTTTGCAACTGCCATAGCTAGTAAACCAAGTAGAAAGAACCCTCAAAGGTGGCCTGATGAGCTTAAAAATGATCAACCTCCTAATACTGACAAACCCTACTCTTTCCTGCCATACCACTGTGAATCAGTCTATCAATGCAAGATCAGCTTGTGCAAGGCTGATTTCCTAAGAAGTCAAAGGAAAGGGAATATTTCAAAAGACAAGTGGATCGCCAAGTAGACTGGGTAATGAGTACGCAACATTTTTATGCCGAATTTTAAAAAGGCATTTGTTTAATTATGAGGACATTTAAAGAATTCCTAGTAAGAACGTTTCTCCCTTACCCCAAATTAAACAAACATGAATGATTTTAGAGCTCTTATTTGGTGCAATTATGGTAAGACATCGGGCTTTAATAGACCACTGTTACTTCAAACCCAGTGGATCAATTGCTTGGCTGCCGGAGGCAACTAACCAAGCTCTAGCAATAGTGCACAAATCCTGAAGCCAGGGGGAAGCTTGCCCTGTCAGCACATACAAAGCTTTGGGGGCCCATACATATTTTGTTCATTGCTATATACAACATAAAAAGGAATCAGGGTAATGACCGCACAACAATCTTAAGTACTAAGTATCACTGAATATATGCTTTAAATTAATTTTATGTTCTGTGCATTGCACCTCAGTAAGAAAACAAAAGAATCAGGAGTTGATTCAGTTTAAGTGCTTTAGAAAACAAAATCACTGGGGCACCTGGGCAACTTAGTCGGTTAACACCTGCCTTTGGTTCAGTCCGCCTTCTGCTCAGGTCTGATCTTAGGGTTCTAGCATTGAGCCCCCCATTAGGCTCCCTGCTCAGCATGAGGTCTGCTTCTCCCTCTCCCTCTTTTCCCCTGCTCCCGCTCTCTTTCCCAAATAAATAAATAAATACAATCTTTTAAAAAAGAAAAGCCTTGTTAAAAAAAAAAAAAACAAATCATGAGAAGTAGGCCCATTTGACAAGTACCTATAACATAATTGTACAATTCATGACCAAACAACTCTATTATAATAGCTCATGTTCAGATGTTTTATAGAAGTATATTCACAGGGCGCCAGGGTGGCTCAGTCCATTAAGTGTCTCCCCTTGGCTGAGGTCTTGATCCTAGGATCCCAGGATCCCTGCCCGGTGGGTAGTCTGCTTCTCCCTCTGCCTACCCCCCCACCAAGCACTGCGCATGTTTTCTCTCAAGTAAACAAAAAAAAGGTGTATTCACATAAGAAAAAAAAAGGACAGCTGAATGAAAGACTACTAAAAAGAAATTTTTAGAATGAGAATAATCTTTAAAAACAATACAGAAGCAATACGTTTTCGGAAAAATGTCCCCAAAACATGTGAGAGAATGTGGTTAACAGGAGTTTAAGATCATTTGTCTTCCTGTCACGATTGGTTTGAAGTAGGCGAAAGTGGAATGTGGAATACAAGGAATGTAACTGAGTGAACCTTAAGATCCTGAGAAATATTGATCTTTCCTTTCTCTTTAAAGATTTTTAAAATTAATTAATTAATAAAGAGAGCCATACAAATGAGGGGAGGGGCAGAGGGAGAGGGAGAGGAAGAGAGAGAATCTCAAGCAGACTCTGCACTAAGGGCAGAGCCCCATGTGGGGCGCAGCCTCACGACCCTGAGATCATGACCTGAAATCAAGAGTTGGACGCTTAACCGAGTGAGCTACCTGGGTGCCCCAAGAAATGTTGACCTTTCAGGGCGCCTGGGTGGCTCAGTTGGTTGAGTGACTGCCTCTTCGGCTCAGGTCATGATCCCGGAGACCCGGGATCGAGCCCCACATCGGACTCCCTGCTCGGCGGGAAGCCTGCTTCTCCCTCTCTCACTCCCCCTGCTTGTGTACCCTCTCTGTCAAATAAATAAAATCTTTAAAAAAAAAAAAAGAAAAGAAATGTTGACCTTTCTAAGACACATGGTATTTGGTCCTAAGTTAGTCCCAGCTGCCACAAAGCCTGCCTGGTCTTGTGGCAGTGCCTATAATCTCAGGCTGCATGAGGGAATAATCAGATAATCTTGAGATGAAGTCTGGAAGCTTCCAGATTTCTAACAGAGGAGAAATCTGAATGTTCATTAAGAAAAAAGAAAAGAGGGGGGTGCCTGGGTGGCTCAGTTGGTTAAGTGACTGCCTTCAGCTCAGGTCATGATCCCAGAGACCAGGGATCGAGTCCCACATCGAGTCCCACATCGGGCTCCCTGCTGGGTGGGAAGCCTGTTTCTCCCTCTTTCACTCTCCCTGCTTGTGTTCCCTCTCTGGCTGTGTTTCTCTCTGTCAAATAAATAAAATATTAAAAAAAAAAAAAAAGAAAGAAAAAAGAAAAGAGGGATGCCTGGGTGGCTCAGTTAGGCAAGTGTCTGCTTTTGGCTCGGGTCATTATCCCAGGGTCCTGTATGGGGCTCTCTGCTCAGCAGGGAGCCTGCTTCTCCCCCTCCTGGCCCCCCTGCTCGTATTCTCTGTCTCCCTCTGTCAGGTGAATAAGTAAAATCTTAAAAATAAATAAATAAAAGAGAAAAATTTAAAAAAAAATGGATGGTAGTGTGAACAGCATCAAGTGATCGTTCAAATGTTCAGTATTCAAATACCCTGCCCATGGGGACGCTCCTCTCTCATACTCTGTGGTTACTCTTCTGGTGTGAACAGAAAGGAGGTGAGATTATGTCCTAGATTCCCACATAAAAGCTCCTAGTGAAATGTAAATGAAATAGCCTAAGGACTGGGAATGTTAATTTGCCAAAGTTCTTTGGAAGGAATTGTTCTACTACACATAGTACCAGAAGGACAGATAGAGTGAAAGAAACAAGAATAAACTACTAAGTTTCTAGATATTCTACACCAGGCATACTCTGATTTTCCAAAAGAGCTCTAAAACCTTTTACTCAGAAAACAAAGCAAAACTCAACACCTCCTGCAAAAAAGATTAGTATGCCATCCAAACTCTGGAAATAACCATGCTCCATTCCTCTCCTCTGAGGTAGTATTTTGCTGCCTAATAAAGATTTGGAAATCCTGTCAGTCATCAGGACTTCCCCGCCGAACCCCTGAAAAGTGATTTTGCTTGCCTTGGGAAAAAGCAGACGTCCTCATCTATCCTCCCACAAAACAGCAAATAAGCCAGTGGTTGATGCCACAACACACTCTGGGAGCCTAAGCTCAGGAACTATGCAGTCAGTGTTTTGTCTTTTTAAGACTTTATTTATTTGACAGAAAGAGAGAGAGAGAGAGAGAGAGAGAGAGAGTGACCACAAGCACGGGGAGTGGCAGGCAGAGGGAGAAGGAGAAGCAGGCTCCCCGCTGAGCAGAGAGTCTGATGTGGGGATCCATCCCAGCACCCTGAGACCATGACCTAAGCCAAAGGCAGACGCTTAACTGACTGAGCCACTCAGGTACCCAGTGTTCCTTTATTAATATCAAGAAAACACTAAGCTAAAGTACCCCCCCCCAAAATTGAAAAACAGAGCAATAAAAATTTTCAATTTTTACTGAAAATAGTAACCTTATGGTGGAAAACTAGTAACTTTATGGTGGAAAAACCTGGCAGACTCCACCTTAAACAAATGATCAATGTTAACATCACCACTAATGTCAGTATCGTGTGCAATGTGACAAACATGCCACCTCTCGGGCAGGCTTCACGAACATCCAAAACCAGTCTTATGAGATACCACAAAGCAAACTCAAAAGGAGGGACATTTATAAAACACCGGACCAATACTCATCAAAAATACCAAAGTCATGAAAAAAATCAAGACTGAGAAACTGTCAGATTTGAGGGGACTATGGCGACGTGACAACTAACTGCAAGGTAGAATCCGAGTTTAGATCCTGAACACAGAAAGGACATTAATAAGGAAACTGGTGAAATGTAAACAGAAAGTCTGTGGTTTAGTTAACAGCATTGTAGCAATGTTAATTTCTTCGTTGATAAATGTACCAGGGTTATATAAGATCATTCTAACACCAGGAAGCTGGATGAAAGGCTCATGCAGCTCTTTGTATTATCTTTACAACTCTTCAGTAAATTCAGTTATTTCAAAATAAGTTAAAAAAGAAGAACAAAAATAAACTTAAGTCCAAAGCCTAAGATTTCTTGGCCTCTGCACTGATGGTCATTGTCTTGTCTTGAATGGGAAAGAAATGCTGAAGATAACATGAAAAAGTAGAAAATCCCAGTAAACTACAAGTTGTTTCTTTCTTTTTGGTTTACCTTAAACCAAGCTAATGAGGTAGTAACTGATTGCAAGCTTTTTTTTTGATAGAGACATATTTGTGCATCATAAAATGCACTGTACTTTAAACTGCACATTTCAGTGGTTGTTAATAGAGTCACAAACTTGTATAACCATCACTAGGACATTTCAACGTGTACAAGTCTTAAAGATCTTATATTAAGTTTATTCCCAAGTATATTATTCTTAATGCTTTTAAAGCAGAATTATCTTAATTTCATTGTTGGATTGTTTATTACTACTTTATCAAAACTGATTTTTATATGATTGATATGGAGAACAAACCAAAAGAAATGTAGAAAAAATTTAAATCTCCTTACAACTTCCAGCCCACTGACAAGTTCTTTAGAGGGCAGGATGGCCTTCAGAGAGAGGCTTAACTGTCTCAATGTTAATACTTTGCTGGAGGCAAAGGCAACCTTAGCTTGACATTAGCTCAACCTCTAGGATGCTGTAAGTCTTCTTTAACACCTAAAAATTTCTTTGTTAACTTCTTTTACCACTCCCCCCCCCACCCCAAGATATATGTTAGCAATCATCCTTCAAACATGGCCCAGTGATATCCATCTAAAAGGTCTTGTGAACCAAACTTAACAGCAGCTAGCTCCTTCTCAAGGTCTTAAAAGCCCTTGCTTCCAAATTCCTTAGAGACATATGCTCTCCCCTAGCTCTCTTGCAACTTAAAAGTATATAATCAAACACTCCTCACAATCCCAACACAGCTCTTTCTGCCCACAGGTCCTGTCGCTGTGTTTTTACATACATACATACGTACGTACGTACATACATACATACATACATTTATTTATTTGCACTGAAAACATTTCAAGAATTCTTTCTTGACCATTTGATGCCAAGACTCCAACATTCCAAATTATAACGATCTTGTATCCTGCCTTGCTGAACTTACTTATTAATTCTCATAGTTTTTTTTTTTTTGGAGGACTGCTTAGATATTTCTATATGTAAGATCATGTTATCTGTGAACATAGTTTAACTTCTCCCTTTCCAACTTGGATGCCTGTTATTTCGTTTTCTTGTGTAATTGCTGTGACTAAAACCTCTAGTACAGTGCTGAACAGAAAGGCATGAGGTGACATCCTTGTCGTGTTCCTATCTTGGGAAAGCATTCAGTGTTTCATGATTAAGTAAAATGTTACTTGTGAGTTGGTTTTTTATAAACTGACGTTTATCAGTTTGAGGAAGTTCTCTTCTATTCCTAGCATGCTGAGTGTACTTCATTCCTTTTTTTTTTTTTCCCAACTGAATAATACTCTACTTCCAGTGTATGGATGTGGTATAATGAG
Organism: Spilogale gracilis; assembly: GCA_004023965.1. Taxonomy (NCBI): domain Eukaryota; kingdom Metazoa; phylum Chordata; class Mammalia; order Carnivora; family Mephitidae; genus Spilogale; species Spilogale gracilis. The sequence continues at coordinate 12,557 of PITA01009581.1, read as the reverse complement.
AAATATATTTGGTCTTTGTCCTCAGTTCCTGAGCCAGAGTTCTTAAAATCCTCAGAATTTCCTGCACAAAGGAGTGTCTTTTGTTCTTCATACTTTCCAAAACGAAGAAGTTTAATGCTAATGAGGCGACTAAAGGTGGAGCCCCCAGACACAGCCTCAGGATGGAGCTGGGCACAGAAAGACCAAATAAAAGACAACAGTGTTGAAACTTTTAGTCCAACCACTGACCTCAGGAAAGGGGAATGGGAGCTGAGATCAGGTTCTATAAAATCCTGAAAGCGAGATGTGATAGGTTAGTAAACATATCCAGGTGCTGGGAGGGTGGGGTTCCTGGAGATAGCCTGAAAGCTCTGTATGCACACTCCCCAACACCTAAGCATATCTTCCCCCTGGATGTTCTGGAGTTGTATCCTTTATAATAAACTGGTAAACTTACATTAAGTGCCATCCTGAGTTCTGTGAGCCATTCTAGCTAATTATAAAATATTAGGAGGGGAACGTGATTGTAATTTACAGATACTTGGTCAAAAGTATGGATGGCCCAGGACAAGTGGGGAGTAGTCCTGTGGGACTAGGCCCTTGCAGACTTGGTAGGTATATGCTAACTCCAAGTAGTTATCAGAACTGAATTGCTGAACATACCTGCAGAATCAGAGAAATGGCTATTCATGTTGGAAATCCCTCCAGAATAAAGGAAACTTTTGTTTATCCATTCTTCAGTGGATTGACATCGGGTTGTTTCTAGTTTTTTACTACTATGAATAATATTATGAACATTTTTGCAGAAGTTTTTGTGTGGACATATGTTTTCATTTTCTTAGGTATATATCTAAGAGTAGAATTTTTCGATCAGACGATAAATCTGTGTTTAATTATTTGAGGAACTGCCAAATTTTTTCTAAAGCAGTTATGGTATTTTACACCCTACCAGCAATTTTTCGATGTCCTCATCAACACTTGCTATTTTCAACTTTACAGTTTCTTATTTTTTTATTTTTTTAAGTAGGCTTCATGCCCAATATGGAGTCCAATGTGGGACTTGAATCCACACCACTGAGATCAAGCCCAGAGCTGAGATCAAGCCCTTAGCTGAGATCAAGTCCTGAGCTGAGATCAAGAGTAGGGCCTTAACCAAGTGAGCTACCCAGGTGTCCCACCATCTTTTTTATTATAATCAACATCAGGGTATAAAGTGGTAACTCACTGTGGTTTGATTTCCATTTCCCTGATGAATAATTATTTATTGCAATCTCCTTTTAATTACATGTCATTTAAAATTACTGCAGACATTTACTTGGATACAACCTAAGTAAGGATAGCTTTATTATTTATTTATTTATTTTTAAAAAAGATTTTATTTATTTGACAGAGAGAAACACAGCCAGAGAGGGAACACAAGCAGGGGGAGTGAGAGAGGGAGAAGCAGGCTTCCCGCTGAGCAGGGAGCCCGAGGTGGGACTCGATCCCAGGTCTCCAGGATCATGACCTGAGCCGAAGGCAGTCGCCTAACCAACTGAGCCACCCAGGCGCCCCAGTAAGGATAGCTTTAAATCACATTGAAATTCTGACCAGAAAGCACAAAAACACATCAGCATAAGATTATTCATTTCAGGACTCCTTATAATAACAAAAGACTAGAAACAACTCAAATGTTTATCAAAGAAAACTAACTGAATAAACTTTTGTACACTTACATAAAAATAGTTTGCATGTTAAAAGAAATGAATGCTATTACTATTACTATCAAGTGATCTCCAGAATACATTACTAAGTAGAAAAAAGCAAGTCAGAGAAAACTATATATAGTAAATATCATTGCTAATCTAAGTCAGGGGAGATAAATGTAGTTTTTTTTTTTTTTTTTTAAATGGAAAGATAAACCATTAAAAAAAAGTTACTTATGGCATAAAAGGAGAATAAAGGGAACATAGACAGAAGCTAAACTTACTTGAAAATGTGCTTATAAATTTTGCATAAGTACAAAATAAAATTTAAGTAGAAACCAAAAGCAAACTCTAAAAAATAAAAAATAAAATAAATGAGGGCGCGTAGGTGACTCAGTTGGTTAAGCATCCAACTCTTGGTTTTGGCTCAGATCACAATCTCAGGAAGGGAGGGTCACTATCAAAAGGACTTACGAACTTACTTGAAGATGTACTTATTGACCAAATGAAACAATTTGAGGATCAATACTAAGGACTGCAATGGACTGAAAGAACATCAAACGTTTAACTTCATGAGTTCATACTAAGAAATACTAACTGGCTACCAAAGAAGCATGTTAGTGAACCAATTCATTTTGAAAACAGGTAAATAAAAACAAAGAATCAAGCATTTATCCTGTCTTTCCTATATGAATTGGGAACCAAAGAGATAGAGGTTTATACTTCTGGAGGTATTACAGCTACTAAATGAAGAAGGAATGAAAGAGTTAGACAATCAATGCTACAAACTGAATGTTCATGTCTCCCCACAATTCATGCTGAAATCTAATCACAACGTGACGGTATCTGGAAGTGGGGGCCTTTGGGTGGTGTATAGGGTATAAGGGTGGAAACCTCATAAATGGGATTAGTATGCTTAAAAGAGAAATCCTAGAAAACTCCCTTGACCCTTCTGCCGTGTAGGGGCAGTGAAAGGCCAAGGACCAGAAAGCAGGCTCTTACCAGACACTGATCTTCATCCTAAACTTTCTAGCCTTCAGAACTGTGAGAAAGAAATTTCCGTTGTTTATAAACCACCTAGTCTCTCATAATGCATTACATCAGCTTGAAGAGACTAAGACAGTTACCACTTTGCAACCACAGATGGATCTAGGATCAATAGCTACTAATATCACAAAAAGAAAAAAACCTAGGAATTACGTCTCCTATATAGCACTTTGATACCATTTTGAAAATAAAAATTATATATATAAATGGAACCTAATCAATCTTTAGATATACATACCAATTTTAAAGAAACAGAGAGGCCAAAGGAACATGTTAAATTCTATTATGGGGATGTAGCCAGCAAAATCTAGGACGTGGGAACTCTCTAGGACAAACAACCCAGTTTCTTCATCAAATACATTTCAAGTAAAAATAAAGGAAATGGAAAGGAAATTTTAAGATTAAAAGGAGGGGCACCTGGGTGGCTCAGTTGGTTGGGCGACTGCCTTCGGCTCAGGTCATGATCCCGGAGACCCAGGATCGAGTCCACATCGGGCTCCCTGCTCGGCAGGAAGCCTGCTTCTCCCTCTCTCATTCCCCCTGCTTGTATTCTCTCTCCGGCTGTGTTTCTCTCTGTCAAATAAATAAAATCTTAAAAAAAAAAAAAAAAGATTAAAAGGAACTAAGATATATCAACCAACAGCCAGGCCTGAGCCTTACTGAATTCTGATTCAAACTAACTATAGAAAAATCAGGGGTGGGGTGCCTGGGTGGCTCAGTTGGTTAAGCAACTGCCTTCGGCTCAGGTCATGATCCCAGAGATCCGGGATCGAATCCCACATTGGGCTCCCTGCTCGGTGGGAAGCCTGCTTCTCCCCCTCTCACTCCCCCTGTTTGTGTTCCCTCTCTGGCTGTGTTTCTCTCTGTCAAATAAATAAAATATTAAAGAAAAAAAAAGAAAAGAAAAATCAGAGGCACCTGGGTGGCTCAGAGGGTTAAAGCCTCTGCCTTTGGCTCAAGTCATGATCTGAGAGTCCTGGGATCGAGCCCCACATCGGGCTCTCCGCTCAGCAGGGACCCTGCTTCCTTCTTTCTCTCTGCCTGCCTCTCTGCCTATCTGTGATCTCTCTCTCTGTGTCAAATAAATAAATAAAATATTTTTAAAAAAGAAAAGAAAAATCACCAAATCCAAGACAAATTAGACAAATAATGGCTGGATATTTGGCAATATTATGAAAACAATTTTTTTCAAGTGTAATATGATAACTGTGGTTTTCTTTCTTTTTTTTTTTTTTTAAGATTTTATTTATTTATTTGACAGAGAGAAACACAGCCACAGAGGGAGCACAAGCAGGGGCAGTGAGAGAGGGAGAAGCAGGCTTCCCACCGAGCAGGAAGCCTGATGTGGGGCTCGATCCTGGGACTCCGGGATCATGACCTGAGCAGAAGGCAGATGCCCAAGAAGTGAGCCACTGAGGCACCCCTGTGGTTATGTTTATAAAGAAGAAATACATATTAAAATATTTATAGGTAAATATTTTTCTTTTAAAGATAAATATTAAAATATTTTTAAGTAAAATTATATTCTGGGATTTGCTTCAAAATAATATGGTGGGGCTAGGTAGAAGTATAGATGAAGTAAAAATGGGCCCTAATGCTTAATTATTGGTGGGCAAAAAAAAGAAAAAAAATAAATGGACCATGATATTAGAGAAATAACAGTAATAAAAAAATTCTTTTATCAAAGTTTTAAATCACTTTTTTTCTATTTTAAAGCTTTTAATCATTTTACTGAATCATTCTTCAGTGCCTCTCTCTGGGAACAGAAGAGACCGTTTGTAATTGAAGCAGAATGCTTATACTCTCTGCTGTAATTCCTTTTTGAGTTTAAAAGAAGAATTTCCACAGAAACTGCCATAAAAATCCATTCTAAGAATCTTAACTATACAATCATTTCTCCAATGAAACAGCTGTTTACGTGATACCAATATTACAAAAGATTTTTTCACTGTAACATAAAGGAAAAGTTAACAAAAATAAGCTTGCTTGTTTTAATAAACTAAGTGGTTTTCACTGGGAATACAACTTAAATACAAGAGAAGTTAAATGTGAGTCACAGCCTTCATGTAATTCCCGTTTCTCAAGGAATATTTAAAGTCCAGACAGCGTGAAAGCCATTGATTTAGACAACTGGCGGGGTAAATGTCCAAAGGAAAAACCATCACTTATATCAGGAATGGCAACTGTGTAGCAACCACATCTTTGCTTCTTGGCTTTCTTTCCTTGGAAAAGCATCATATGTGGCATCTGGGTATCTCAGTTGGTTAAACATCCAACTCTTGATTTTGGTTCAAGTTATGATCTCAGGATTCTGAGACCGAGTCCTTAGTCAGACTCTGCGCTGGGTGTGGAGCTAGCTTAAGATTCTCTCTCTCTCAGCCCCCTACCCCTGCACTCTCTCTCTTTTTCTCAAAAATAAAATAAAATAATTTTTAAAAAATGAAGAAAGAGAGAAAGATAAAGCATCATAAGAAGGATTTTGAGCTCTGTAGTTAGACAAATCTGGGTGTGAATCTGGATTCTGTCTCTTATTACTTTGAGCAAAGTAACAAACCTATCTAAAACTGTTTATCTGTACAATTAAATAATTATTACCATCATTCTCTCCTGAGACTTGCTGAAAAAAACAGAGCGCCAAGCTCTTACTACTACCACTACCTGAAGGGTAGGAGAATATCCCGCAGGGTGGAGTAAAGAAGATACTGGCCCATGAAGAAATAGTGGATGGTATGTTTTCAAGATTCATGTCTATGTGAGAAGTCCTATGTGGAAGCCCTGCGGTCAACTGTGGTGATCGGTGAGGAAAGAGCACACAGGATGACACAAGCCAAATGATTCTTTTTCTTCTTTTTTAAAATGAGCTTTCTAGTTTATTTTTATTATTATTTCTTAAGTTAGCTTTGCACCGTGGAGCTTGAACTCACAACCTTAAGATCAAGAGTCACATGCCCTACTGACTGAGCCAGCCAGGTACCTCTGGTCAAAAAATTCTTTTTTTAGATTTTATTTTTTTATTTGAGAGAGAGAGAGCACAAGTAAGTGAGCACAAACAAGGGGAAGGGCAGAGGAAGAAGGAGAAGCAGACTCCCTGTTGAGCCGGCAGCCTTGTGTGATGCGGGGATGCCATATGGGGCTTGATCGCAGGACCTGGGATCATGACCTGAGCTGACATCAAGAAATGGACGCCTAACTGATTGAGCCACCCGGGTGTCCCCAAATGATTATGTGGGTTAGAAATGACTGCTTCAGATTAAGAATGACTTGCTTTAAAGTTAGCTGTAGAGATAGTTCCCTTTCCCACTAGGATTTGAGTCCTCTGAGGATAAAGACTTTTTCCTTCTTCTCTGTATCCCTAGCACAACACTTTGCCAAAAGTATTCTTCACTGCCAGGCAAAGAAAGAAGGAAAGGAGGACGGAGGGAGGAAGGAAGACAATTTCACTTAAGAACGAAGCAGCAGGGGTGCCTGGGTGGCTCACTTGGTTAAGAGTCCTGGGATTGCATGCCGCATCAGGCTCCTTGCTCAGTGGGGAGTTTGCTTCTCCCCTTGCTTGTGCTCTCTCTGTCAAATGGAAGGAAAGAAGGAAAGAAGGAAGGAAGGAGAGAGAAAAAAGAAAGGAGAGAGGAAAATAGAATATGGAAAATGGAAAAAGGAAGAAGGGAAGGGACACAGGGTAGGTGTCCTCAAGAGGATATAAAATCATGGTGGCCTCAGAGGTCTATTAGTTTAGAGAAATGCACTGTGGTTAGATAAGACATTCATATCCTGGGAAACTGGGTGAAGGGTACATGGTAACTCTGTTTTATCTTTGCAACTCTTCCATAAATCTAAAATTTATTTATGTTCTTAAATACGACAGGGCAAAGGGAGAAAGTGCATTTTACAGATTAGCTGCCTAGGGCGCCTGGGTGGCTCAGTTGGTTAAGTGTCTGCCTTCAGCTCAGATCACGATCCCAGAGTCCTGGGATAGAACCCCGCATCATGTTCCCTGCTCAGCAGAGAGCCTGCTTCTTCTCTTCTTGCTTGTGCTCTCTACCTCTCTCCGTCAAACAAATAAATAAAACCTTAAAATAAATAAATAAATAAATAAGTATTAGCTACCTAAATGTGAGGGGGTATTCTGGATTGGATCCTGGAGCAGCAAAAGGTCACTCACAAGAAAAGTGGAACAAAGTCTAAAGTTTGGTTAATAGTTCTGTCTCAATGTTAATATCTCAATTTTAGCAAATGTTCCTTGGTCATGTAAGATGTTAACTTTAGGAGAAGCCCGGTGAAAAGTATATGGGAACTCGGCATCATGACAATCTATTCAGATTATTCTAGAATAATTTTTTTTTTAATTTTATTTATTTGACAGAGAGAAACACAGCCAGAGAGGGAACACAAGCAGGGGGAGTGAGAGAGGGAGAAGCAGACCTCCCGCCGAGCAGGGAGCCCGATGCGGGACTCGATCCGGGGTCTCCGGGATCATGACCTGAGCTGAAGGTAGTCGCTTAACCAACTGAGCCACCCAGGTGCCCCAGGAATAATTTTTTTTCTAAGTAAGCTCCATGCCCCGTGTGGGGCTTGAACTCATGACCATAAGATCAAGAGGCACACATTCTACCAAATCAGCCAGCCAGGTGCTCCTCAAATAACTTTATTTTTATAAAAACAAAGAGTAAAAATTAAGTGAAATAAATATTTTATATACCATATTTAAAATATAATTGTATTTTAATGAAATAAACATAATTTTATTAAAAATGAGGTTAATATATTAAACCTTAATTGTTACATAGATATCTTTCTTCTATTGTTTTACAAAATGGGAAGTAAGCTACTCCTCTGCCTAGTGTGATGATCTCCAGGAAAAGCATTTGTGCAACTGAGTTGTAAGCTAAATAACCTGCTTTTTCCAGATAAACCAGTTTTGTTTTGTTTTTTAAAGATTTTATTTATTTATTTGACAAAGAGAAACACAGCCAGAGAGGGAACACAAGCAGGGGGAGTGAGAGAGGGAGAAGCAGGCTTCCTGCTGAGAAGGAAGCCTGATGTGGGCTCGATCCCGGGACTTCTGGAACATGATCTGAACCGAAGGCAGATGCTTAACGACTGAGCCACCCAGGTGCCCCTAAACTACAGTTACTGATACCTGGGTATTTGGGAGACATTTTCTCATTCCTGAAAAATGAACGAAGTCTGTCACTTCAAGGAGAACAATGACTACAGCCAATGATAAATTTTGAACTTTTGAATTTTGGAAAACTTCAAATCTACCACTGTGAGCTGGACAGCTCTCCAGTACTTATAGACCTTTTGATGATACTGGCAGTATATTAATGAACGTGGCTTGTTAATGAAATTAGCCAACATTAGATCTATATAACCCAGTAAGCTAGTATTTTCCAAATGACTAATGCGTGGTGTTATAAATTATGTGTTTGATTAAAAAAAAAAATTCGGGCGCCTGAGTGGCTCAGTTGGTTGAGCGGCTGCCTTCAGCTCAGGTCATGATCCCGGAGGCCCGGGATCGAGTCCCACATTGGGCTCCCTGCTCAGCGGGAAGCCTGCTTCTCCCTCTCTCACTCCCCCTGCTTGTGTTCCCTCTCTGGCTGTGTTTCTCTCTGTCAAATAAATAAAATCTTTAAAAAAAATTTTTCATTCAAATTACATGTAATAGTACAAAAAGTTTACTGATGTGGTCCCAGATCTTGTTCTGCAACCAAACTTTAAGAAACTACAACCATCAGGGACCCCTGCATGGCACAGCTGGTTAAGTGTCCACCTCATGGTTTTGGCTCAGGTTTTGATCTCAGGGTCATGAGATCAAGCCCTGCACTGGGCTCCACACTCAGTGTGGGGCAGGCTTGAGATTCTCTCTCCCTCTCCCTCTGCCCTACATCACCCCCAACTCATTAACACAGATAAATGGTATTATTGTACTACTCTCCTCACTAATTTTTTTAGAGGAAAATATAGTTATTTACATTATGTTAACATGTAATAGGTTTATTGTTATTTCAAAATGAATTAATAAATATTTTAAACTGCTCTCAATTTTAGACCTACATTATCTATTTTGATTCCTTTCTTATTGCAGGTAAGTGAACGATTCTGTTTAATTTTTAGATTCTACTGGCAATAATTATATCTTTGTTAACTAAAAAAAAGATCACAGTTTTAATTTCTTAAACACTGTAAGTGACAGTTATAACCCACTCAATAACTGTACAGAGTTGCAAAGATGTCCTGACAACAAAAAGTTTGAGAATAGTTGATGTAGGGTCATGTGGACATAAGCTTCATTTCTGCAAGAGAGGAGTAAAAGGTCAGATTCTTACTAATGGAGTAATTCATACCACTGGCTCTAAAACGCAAAGCTCTGCAGGGGCTGATAAGCAGTGGAGTGGATTAAGGTCTGACTTTTAGTTAGCCTGTCCACTGATATTTTTTTACTTCTAAAGAGAGAGAGAAAGAGAAAAAAAGACAAAACAACAAAACCACCGAAATATTACACCCTGGGTTTGGCAAACCACTAAGCTAGTCCTCCCTGAGACTCCATGCCTCTGCGGCGTACAAGCAGCTTCGTGGACTATCACCACCTCCACCTAGCCCTGGCGCAGACGCTCCCTTTCTGATTTTCCCATCTCCTTCCCCAGGGATAAGAGCCCAAAACAAACTTGCAGACATGGTCAGGACCATTAAAAATAACTGGTTTTGGGGGCACCTGGCTGGCTCAGTCCGTGGAGCATGCGACTCGATCTTGGAATCCCAAGTTCAAGCCCTACACTGGGTATGGAGTCTACTTAAACACAAAAACAGGTCACCTGGGTGGCTCAGTGGGCTAAAGGCTCTGCCTTTGGCTCAGGTCATGATCTCAGGTTCCTGGTATCTAGGCCCTCATTGGGCCCTTTGCTCAGCAGGGAGCCTGTTTCCTCCTCTCTCTGCCTGCCTTTCTGCCTACTTGTGAGCTATCTCTCTCTGTGTCAAATAAATAAATAAAATCTTTTAAAAAAGAAAAAAAAATCTCTCTCTTTAAAAAAAAAAACACACACAACACAGGGGCTCCTGGGTGGCTCAGTTGGTTAAGCGACTGCCTTTGGCTCAGGTCATGATCCCAGAGACCCGGGATCGAGTCCCACATCGGGCTCCCTGCTCGGCGGGAAGTCTGCTTCACCCTCTCTCACTCCCCCTGCTTGTGTTCCTTCTCTGGCTGTGTTTCTCTCTGTCAAATAAATAAAATCTTAAAAAAAAAAAAATACAGGGGCGCTGGGTGGCTCAGTTGGTTAAGCCACTGCCTTCAGCTCAGGTCATGATCCCGGAGTCCCGGGATCGAGTCCCGCATCGGGCTCCCTGCTCCGCAGGGAGTCTGCTTCTCCCTCTGACCTTCTCTCCTCTCATGCTTTCTCCCACTCACTTTCTCAATAAATAAATAAAATATTAAAAAAAATACACACAAAAACAAAACAACTGGTTTCAATTCAAACAAAAGGATAACCACCTATGGCCCCAAATGGATGTGCTTTGCTGTTGGCCTGACCAAAGTCAATGTCTCTGAGTACCAGAGTCTCTGAAGTACCACCTAAAGTTTCCAATGTTCTATTTACTGTGCTAGCAAACCAAGCCTCACATTTGCATTGCTAATGGCTATTCTCCAAAGAAAACTAAAAGCAATCTCCTGATAGACAACTAGTTTCTACTTGGCTAAATCTTGTATACTTTCTACCTTTTCAAAAGTTCCTCTCCCAACAGAGCTTGGAATACCTGTTTTGTGACTTATCCACACATACTTCTTATCACATCAGATAAAGGATGGCTTCTGGAAGGATGTCGTTTTAGAATCTAAACACAGGTCCTTATACTACAGTACAGCTTTATTTCATAGACTTGGGGACTTTGGGTGAAAGATAGGGAAGAGCTAGAGGTATTTCCAAAGAGAATAATGCATGTAATCAGTCTCAACCCCTGACTGGGTGTTGAGTCAGACAGCTAGGTAGTGAATGAATAAAGTTCCTGGGAGCCAGAGCAGTGGGATAAATTTTAAATCCTAGCATTAGATGAATAAGGGAAGCCTGGGGGAAAGAGAGCTGAAAAAATTTCTATGGTACTGGCAGATAAAGAAAGCAGAAACCATTTTTCTTTTAAGATCAATTTACACATGTAGAAATTATATCCACCTACTAATTCTACCAGTAATGTGAACAAATTAGGTTGTGTGTAACTGAGGTCCATGTAACTCTTATCAGTTACCAAGGTGTCACCAAGGCCTCAAGGCTACTGGATTATCCTATTAAGGTTTAAATGAAATTGGTTTGATCTACCATCTTGTATCTAGGGAAAAAATGCATCCTCCCACTCTCTTCTGGATATTCCGAGGATCTTTCATTTATTAGTTGCTTCTCTCTTCAATTCTTTTGGTTTTGTGGAATTCATAATCTCCCGTCACTCATCTTTAGCACCCACTGTCTATACACACAACATTCTATTTGTTGGGGCCCCATGATGAATACCAACTCAATTCTGCCACCAATGCAAAGTTATAAGCCATTTTAAACCTTTACAGAAGGTTTTCAGGATGGGGAGGTACAAGAGAGTTTGGGTGTGGAGGAGGGGAGAAATCTCAACATAGCATAGTAAATAACTTTTGTAATAGATAATTAGCCATCTTTCATTTCTGGAGTCCATGGGAACTTCACACCAGCTATCCATTCCCCTGAAGGCCCTGAATGGTCAAGAACTCTCTGAAGTTTTATGTCAAATTTATGTATGTGCATATATGTAATTTTTCTAGGAGGAAGGTCCATAATTTTTTTTAAAGATTTTATTTATGTATTTGACAGAGAGACAGCAAGAGGGGGAACACAAGAAAGGTTAAGATCTACTTTATATTTAGATAAACATCGAAGCACACTCTAACAGCAAATGAAATCTCTCCCCACCAGATAATGTAATCAGTGATAGGGAAGAAGGATATGCAAATTAAAATTAGAGAACCTAGCATTTCACATCCGTGAGACTGGCAGCACTTGAGTCGGCCAAAGCCTGGAGAAACAGGAACTCTCACGTGCTGCCAGACTGATTAACCACTTTGAAAAACAAATTGCCCGGATGCCTCAGTGGCTCAGTTGGTTAAGTGTCTGCCATTGGCTCAGGTCCTGTTGTTCTAGGATTGAGTCCCACATCGGGCTCCCTGCTCAGCGGGAAGCCTGCTTCTCCCTCTCACACTTCCCCTGTTTACATCGCCTGTCTTTCTGTCTCTCTCTCTGTCAAATAAATAAATAAAATATTTAAAAAATCTTTTTTTCCAAAAGCAAAAAACTGGAAACAATGTAAAAAAAAATGTAAGAACTGTGGCATACTCCTACAATGGAACATAATAAGCAGTGAATATGAATGAACCAAAGCTAATGCGTCAACACGGATCTCAGAATAATGTTAAGTGAAAAAAGTGAGGGAAAAATACGTCATGTAAGACAGCATTTATTTCAATTTAAAAACAAAGAAAATTAAATAATGATAAAAAATATAGAACTATACAAGTGATAAAAACTATAACGAAAATTAAGGAAATAACAAAAACAAAAATTAAGATGGTGGTTCCTCATCTCTCTGAGATGGAAAGGGGGAGTGATACAGGAGAATTCACAGGGAACTTCTTTAGCTGAATAATGGACTCTTTCTTGAGCTGGGTAGGAAGCGTAAGGCTGTGTGTTCTGTGTGTATCTCTTATATGCACATTACACATATATTGCTTTTAAGTAGGAAATATCTTGTAATGAACAGGAAAACAAAGCTGACGCTAAATTAGTTTAATGACAATAGCTTTCAAGCACTTTTACTGGTCACCAACACTGATGAGTTCCC